>JAFNEN010001320.1:0-36471 GCA_019343175.1 Oedothorax gibbosus
TAAACATTAGCCATGCAGGTAAACATTACTAACTATACACGTCTTAAAGTAATTAAAAAATTAAATTCACTTCTATGAATGATATTTATATGCAGGTTATTAAGTACATTAAAAAAAACAATTTAAAGCTAAAAAATGCAATGGTTTAGATCACGAATTGTAAAAGGGCAACAAATTTCTAATCCTTCTCGATGGCTGGCCAAATCAAGCATAAAATACATGCACATAGCAAAAATTTATGCGCATGCACAAACATGTACTAAAATGAGCATGCGATATCAACACTTATTCACATAAGCATGCACTCGCATGCGCAAAAGCCATTCTGTAACATGCACATAAACATGTTCACAAGCGTGGAGTAAACCCTCAGCTATCTCTTACTCTCCCAAACTCACCTATCTTGCTCGTGTATGCGTCTGCTGCACATGCGCAATACAATTCGTCGCACTTTGTTCTGCCGATCCCGAGCGCAAACACGAAACGAAGACATCGACACTTTGCAATGCAAGAGAGACCAACGCACTGGGATCAGTCGCATTTGCCGTGCACGGAAATTACCGACAGCCTTAGCCAAGAGGCCCCGAAGTGTTGCCGAATGACTTCGGTTGAAGTTCCGAGTGTGGCCGACGATATCAGAGACCAGCAATGCCCGATTTCGCATGCGAAAGCCACTCTTGCACTCGCACACATGATGTCTTTCGGACATCTGTCACCATGTTCCTATGTTTACATGATGCTTTCCCGACGTCGCGTCATGTCCACGCGTCGAAAATGTCATCTTTGCGTCTCTGTGCCTCACCCAGGTGCTAAACTCACACCTCCGTTGCCAGTATTGACCTCGTTTACACGTAATTGTGAATGATGATGTGGTCAGATTTACCCAATTGCACGGGCGCAGCCAGAAATATGTTTTAAGGGTTGTATTTATACAAGTATATTCACATACCTCACTTCGCTGTCAATAATGCCCTGGGTAGGTCAAAAATGACATGGACTACTTTTTTTTTTCTTAACCCTCTGAGGGTTACGCAATTTGGTTGAAGCGTAATATTGTTTCCACTGCATGATATTAAAATTGCAAATTTTAAATGAAAATTTAATTTGGTAAATCGTTTTAAATGTTATTTCTGTAACAGATGATTGTAAGTTACTGATCTTTACTTTTACTGTTACTTTGTATATGCGTATGTATATCCCTCAGAGGTTAAAAAAAACTAGATCTTACTTTTTTTTTGTTTGTTTAAAGTACTGAATCTTTAATTTTTTTATTTTTAGTTTAGTTATGGCGATTGACCTGCCCAGTTAATTTAAATCTCTGCCCGAATCATCCTGGAGTCTTCGGTCCTGAATATTATTATGAGGAATGGCAAATACAAAAATCGAAATACCCCTCTGTGCACCGTATGGTGAGAGAACGGTCGCAGAAATCTGATTACGCAATTACTGTATATTTTAGGGGGTTCAAAAGAAACTGTCATTCTGCTTAGGCAACGTCTAAATACCCTTCAAATTTAATTTTACCCAATGTATTTTGTTTTATCCCACCTAAATTAAGATAAAATTGGCAAATGAGGTATAAATATGGAACCACAATAGTTTTCAACCCACGAAATCATGATTTCACATTTCCTTCCTTTTAACGGGATCCAATTTTTGCAGCAAAATAGCACGTGAAGGAATTAAACTGATCTCAAATTTTACTTCCAGTTACTTTTATCTCTAACAAACGACTCCTCCAGAAGTGTAAAACGCTAAATCCTTTTCCGAAGCTTTTATTATAAATTTGTTGCATATGCTGTCGCGCTTACATTGACCTTTTAAAGATTTAAAAAAAAAAAACTTTTCTTCCAAAAAAAATAACTTGTTTTTACTTAATTAAATTATCAAGTCTATGAAAAGTAGAGAAATTGCGGACAAATACTTATATTGAGCATGCTTACATACCGACTTAAATAAATTTGCACTTGTATCCAAAAATTTGCTAAACTGCATTAATTTTAACACATATTCCAACTAAATTGTCACTTGTTTACTTATAAAACAGATTTAAAGCCTGTCCTAATGTTCAAACACATGATTTCCTGTTTTAAGGAATGTAGATACATGTTTAAGTCATATAAATTACTACTGCACCATAGCCAAAATGCACAGTATCAAAATTCAAATTTAAATTTTTTAAGTATCTGAATATAAAGGCAATTACTTTATTTTTATTTTCAGATTCCGTGGTTATGTCAATTCATGTTTCATAATTACTAAAATAAATTTGAAAAAAATAAAGCTGCTTGGGCGCAATGGAGTAAATCTTAAAAATTACAATTATGATGACCCAGTTATAAATATTAAACAGTTTGTTAAGAGCGAAAGATGTGACTGCAACGCTTAGCCTAGTTCAGGGTTCATATTCTATCTACGATAGTGAAATTCAGGAGTTTTTAGGGAGTTCTCAGGAGTGCAGCAATGTAAATTCAGAAGGCGACGAGAAATAAAATTGAATATGTTTGTTCATTATCGTATTATAGTTAGTGACTTCAAATGATGAAACAGAGGGAGGGGGTCTTCTAAATAGTAGCGAGGTGTATTCTGGGACATTAACTATTATCACGATGTCTCAACTCTTATTTTTCTACAGTGCACATAGACCGAAGTGGAGAAAACCGACTGAGAAAAGAGATAAACTATTTTTGTTGTCAATTTTTTCAGGAGAAGGGGGAACACAAATTTCAGCAGTTTTAAGGACCCTTTGAAGAAAAAAAATTAAATTCAGGAGATTTTCAGGAATTTCAGGAGGCGTACGAACCTTATCAAAATATAACCTAATTGTCGTGAAACCATGTTTAATACCTACTTTTTTTTAGTAGATCAATTTAAAATGCTTTGTTGTTGCAAAGGTGAGGGCTTGAAGGGGAAATTGTGATGCCGATCCATTTATACTTATTTGAAACTAAGGTTTACATTTAATTAAACAAAACCATATTTTTTTCAACTAAATCTCCAAACAATTTTTGAAAAACGTGACTCCCCCTTTTGAAAAACGTATTATCATATTAATAATGAGGTGAAACATAGGATTGCACAAATGTATCATTTTTTTTAAAATTATGCTTAAAATTATAAAGATCAGATATAATTGATTAACAAAATAAATAAGTTATTTCAAAAATAATATAAGTTACAAGTTATTCGAAATTTTGAATTTTTAAAAAAATAAGCTAAGAATTGTCCCAAAACTGTTCGGTTTTTTTAAAGTGTCTTTTTAAACGGAAGAGAACTTCTACGTATTTTTCATTTTGCCACTGAATTTCAATATTTGCGCATAACACAGAAAAAACAATAAGAGTTCTTGTATGAATTTTTAAAGTCAATTTAAAATACAGAATTTCTTTAAAAGTAACAATGGCATTGCTTTTAACCATCCAAAAATCACATATTACACAAAATTAATGCCTTGCGTTGTGATTCTTAACCGATAAGGCTAAATTTAATGTCATAGATAGAAACAGATTTATAAACAAGTTTTCATTTTAAATGTATCAACGTTAAAAATAATGAGAAGTTTATTCAATCCAAATAGTTCAGAGAATGTAACAAAAACTAAGTTCTTTATAACATTTGTCAAAAACTGGAACTTAAATGTGAATGGATTAAAAAAGCCTATATAATCTATGTTAAAATGTGTTCAGTCAATGGATTAAAAAAGCATATTGGAAATTTTTTAAGAAAGGATGTTTTTGTCACCATGTGATGTGACAATCAACTCCACTAACTCAAGTTATGTCTCCATCGATTTTTATTTTCATTAAGCCTAGCTTCCTTTCCTAGGTTCTTTGTCAAAATAACGGGGTCCTTACGACATTTTCTGAACGTTAACTTTCTGAAGTAACTTATTTGGATAAACAGAATTTTCTATGCTGTGAAGGACTTGAATTTAACTGCAAATGGGATAGGATTATCTGGAAATTGCATATCACTTAAAAATTAGTAAAATAGCATCTCAAACAAGATATTTTCGTACATAAAAACCTTTAAAATTTGAAAGTGGGGATAATAGTTATTTTTTGAAGAAAAATTTATAGTGTTTATTGTTCATTCAACGTACAAACCAACCAAAACCAACGAGATTCAAACTCACAATTGATCTATAAATTTTACTTAGTTTGCAATATTTTGGAAACTTAAAATGTTTAAAAAAAATTTAGAGACGGCTATTATTTTCAATGCACATATATATTTAATAACAAAATCAACGCTTAAAAAAAATCCAATCTCTCAAGTTATTAAGAAGGAATCTATACTACTTAAAATGAAAATTTACTAAAAAAAATTAACTAAGTAGGAGAATTGTTTTAAAATATGGATCGAAATTTTAAAAAAAATGTTTTCAAAATATTCAAATTTTACAAAGTCTGAACATATATACAAGTTTAGTGTTAGACCATTTTACACATATTTACATCCAAAAATATTTATGCCAACATCAATTCAAAAGGAAAAAAATAGGTTATAAACTAATCCCAGTATAAGCAGATTAGACGGTATTTTTTTAAAGTTTTTATTTTTATAATTTGGAAGTTGGTCTTTTTTGAATGTGTACCTCTTTGCATTATTATCTATTACTAATTATCTAATTATTGTAAATATTCTTAACAATTTAATCTTAACATTTACAAAGCATAACATAATTAGGTTTGTAATTTTTATTAATCGGGTTCTTCGAATTGTATCCGTAGTCGTAATAATAGTCGGATATGAAATTGATTCCGTTTATGTGCTCCCTACACTTTTAGTTTCTGGCAGAGAGTAAGTTAAGTTACCAAACTTTATTTCTTTAATTAACCCATTTTTAATTGCTACTTAAAGTTTTAACATTTAAATAAAAAAATATTCGTTAAGTTTTAAAGGTTTTTTAGGGCATTATCACCTTTTACAGCACAGTTACAGGTATATAAAAATTCTATTTTAAGTATTTTGAAAGGAAGAAAAAACTGAAGTTGAATATATATTTTCAAAAAAATATTTATGCCAATATCAATACCCGAAGTAATCGATTCCTTTTTGAGGAGATGATTTTCCTAAAGATAGGTTTTCGTTTAGAATTTTTATTAATCAAAACACAACCAACAATACTGAAATCGACACATTTCATTGAACAAAGACCCATCTTAACAAAAAGCAAAATTCAACTGATTCTGTTAATTCGTGGTTATTTTCGAATAAACAGATCACTATTACTGTAACTACCTGACTAACTATCATTTAACTACTATCTATATTAGTCACAAATTATATATTATCACTTTCACTATACAGCTTGAAATACCACTGTATGGGAAAAATAGAGTTCTAGGCCGGCTGGGGGGTTGAAATCACGAAATTTATGAAGAACGTTTGTGCACGTTATTGTACACTTTCAATTTTCACTTAGTTAATTGCAAATGCTCTGTAACAGGATGGAAAACTTATATTCCAATATTATCATCAATTTAAATATTCACACGAAGCAACGTCGGCAAATTACGCATTCACTTTTTAATGCGTGCGTGTGTTCTAGCATGTTTTAACTTTCTTTCATTGTTGTTGGAATGGATAAAAATTTTAAAAAACCCAAAAACATTTAATGTGGAAAAATCAGTGTATGGAAGACGGTAGAGCATTTTTCGTTTTATGTTATTAGAATTTTAATCGTAGCCATAAAGAATCCATATCCCACAGTGATTAAGGGTTGAATTGGTCCACACTTAAAATGATTTTTGGAGGAAATTTTTTAACGCGTAAATAATAAGACCGCATTATGAAAAGACCAGATAAATTCCTTTATTATTCAGTTATTTCGGTTTTCATTATTCTGTATTTTCTCTTTTCGATTTTGTTTAGAGGATGAAGGGGAATACAATAGTTATTTTCTCTAAAAAAAAAGGAGAGCACTGGTTCGATCATGGAAATTGAGCTATCGAAAGAAAGCTTAGCATTTTTTAAAATCAAAACATATAAACAGTTTTGTTTAAATTTATGATTTTTGCTTAGTTAAAATGGTAAAACTTTAATTGTTTCCGTTTAATAATTTAAAACTTAAGCATAACGCAAATCCATTTTCTAAAGGAGATTATTAAAAATCTTGATAAATAAAGCAAATGATATTATATCATTGATATGGCTGTGATTATATTAGTGCACCAAGGCAAGTGTGTGCAAGTGTAACTGTATTAGTGCACCAAAAAGGAGGAACATTTGGGCTGGACGTGTAGCTAAAAGATAGGCTCTTCGTCTACAGGTAAAAAGTAAAAATCAATGGTTGGGTAAGGTTCATCCAGCTATCAAATGAAAACTATAATCATCTCATTATCATATTAGACGATAATCATCTAAGGAATAACTAGGAGCTTCACGCCGGTCTCACCAATTGACCATCTCTCTATGCGCTCGTTCCACTATATAGATAAACCTCGTTTTTTTCACTTCGAATAAAATCCAATCTAAAAATTCAATTTTTGAAAACCATTAAAATTTGATAGTTGAAAATTTATAATTAAAAAGAAACAATTTTTTGCAAATCAATACAAGTTTTATTATGTAACTAACTAATATTGTAGAAGATATTGTGTCACTTAACTGCGCACTTTCAAACGTGATTCCAACAATGTTGCAAATTCTAGGGTGGATTTTTTTTCATAAAATGAACTCGTACGTATTAAAGTTCATAACCTAGAAACTATTAAATAAAAATACAGTTCAAGATTTTTTTTTTAAATATCGCGTTATCTAGTTCAGCAAATCGACAATTTTAAAAAATAGTTTAACATTTTCTTAAAGTGCAACACATTTTCTTGGATAGTGAAATTGATTTTTGTTGATATAAAAAATAGCAAGTTTTACCCACATTTAGTGCCAAAAAAAACACGATCATTTAATTAGTAGCCAGGAAAAAACTAATCAATTGAAATTAGTATTTGATGTAAATTAATGAAATGAAGTTTACAGTTTTCTATTTATTTACATTTGAATACGTAACTTCGTTTTTAATTAATATAAATAAACCAAAGTTTAGTTGTTATCGTGTGTCTCCAGGCCATAGCCCAGAAAAGCAGTAGCATCTGTTGGCACAAGGCTTCGGATGATACTGTACCTCTCTCGCCTCTTTTTTTTAGTAATTATATAATAACAAAGAGTATCCGATAACAAACAATGCGTTGTGTGCAATAAAATTTCCTACTATAATAAATAAGTTTAATAAAATAAGTCTTTAGTTAAAACTTCAATTACGAAAATTTTAATTTTAATTTAATTTCAGTTAGTGATTAGATGTACTTTTTCAATCTGAAAAATTGTTAAATTAATATTTTTAAAAAAAAAACAATTTTAGTTACTTCTAGTTGGAAGTAAAAATAGGATTACTTAAAATAGAATTAGATTGCTTTAATAACATTTTAATGATTAAAGTTATTAATGATTTTTTTTTTGTGATCCTCAACAAGAAACAAATTTAACAGACGAAGATATATAATGATTGTAAAACTCTCAACTAACAATTTACAGTTCAGTAGTGTACAACTCGTAAACTTTTCTTAATTTGATCCTCAATTAAGTAAAAAAAACGTTTTTATTTGCTAATTAACTTATGGATCAACTGTAAACAATATTGTTTTGATGATGACAATTATTGAAACCGATGAATTCGTTCAATTTAAATTAATCGGATCAAATATATTTTAAAATTATGTAGTTAGAATTGGAGTTCGTAGTTATGATAAAAAAAAATTCAATGTACAGACAGGTAGATAACGAGTATTATAATTCTTTACTAATACGTAAGTTTATTGATATTACTTGATATAATAAGGAAAATATGAATATTTAGCGATGCGGTAGCTGTATGTAGCGTGTTCTATGTGACAACTGGATAAAATAATTTATATTTTATTGTTTAAATTCTCATTTTAGTTCAATACCCAATTAAGGAAAATATTAGTTAAGAAATTGCAAATTTTAAAAACCCGGAAAATAATACTATACTACTATACTATCTTCAACAAAGTTAGAAAAACTGAATACTTGTTTCAGTTTCTTTTTTTTTTTAAAGTGCCATCGATTTAATTTCATAAACATACAAAGATATAGTTATAACTCAACTAACAAGTTGCAAGACTATGAACTGCTTGATCCTCAATTAGATTTAAAAACAATGGTTTAGTATAGTTACAAAGTATTACAAGGCGCAATACTTTTTCGAATATAAAAAACGATTCATTTTAGTTTGATCTTCTTAGGGAAAGCAGACTGATGGCAATTTGCGAAAGAGCACCCATTGGGCTGCCATCGTTACCCCTAACACACTCATTCGCACACAGAACTCCTTTTACACATTTATTCATCAACACAAGGACGGAGACAAACACCCATGCTTTACCGGGACTCGAACCCGCAACGTCGTGGCTCAAAGGCGAACCCTTGAGTCACTCAGTCGGAATCAGAAAAAAAAAAAAGTTTTATCTTCAATTTCAATTATTAATGGCCAGGAAGGGATATATAGTTTTATAACGTGAAACCTTGTTAAATCAATACTATCTTCAACAAAGTTAGGTAAACTGAATGCTGAATATATGTTTGAGATTTTAAAAAAAAAGTGCCATTTCGATTTAATTTCATCAACAGACAAAGGTCTGTTTATAACGCAACTGCCAAATTGCAAGCCGATCAACTGCTTGATCCTCAATTAATTAGATAAAAACAATAATTTAGTATAGTTAGAAAATATGACACACACAGGGCGCAATAGTTTTTCGAATATAAAAACTAGTATTTTTAGTTTGATATTCTAAGGTAAAACAGACAGATGGCAATTTATGAAAGTAAACCCATTGGGCTGCCATCGTTACCCTTAAACACACCCCATTCACAAATCCTTTGTTTGAGGGGGGGATCATTAATCATTCATCAACACAAGGACGGAGACAAACGCCCATGCCTTACCGGGACTCGAACCCGCAACGTCTCGTGGCCCAAAGGCGAACCGTTGAGTCACTCAGTCGGCATCAGAAAAAAAAAAAGTTTGATCCTCAATTTCAATTTAATGGACAGGAAGGGATAGTTTTCTAACGAGAAAGCTTGTTAAAGCAATATTAATAAGACCAATTTAGTTACTTCTAGTGTGAATAAAATTGATTATATAAAATAATCAATTTGTGGAACTAGGAAAAATGTTATTTGATTTAAAAAACGTCATCTTAACAATAATAATTCTTTAAAAAAAAAATTGTGATCCTTAATTAGGAAAAACACTTCAGTGTCCGACTCAATTTTCAGTTTAATATTGTACTCAGTAATATACATTTCAGTAATATTTTTATAGTATAGTTCTTAGAGTATATAGTTAATGTTCCTAATTTTTAATTTGTACCTCAATTATTTTTCTAAAATTAAATGTTTTGTTATTATTTCACTAGATAAGTAATAATGTATCCGATTGGATAGTTATAAATGTTCTTCAGTTTAACAGTTAATAGAAAGACTCGTTCCATTTCGATCCTAATGTGCAGTTATTTGTTTTAAGCTTAATAAACAGCTGTAATATCAAAGCAACTGAATTTTGTCGAATTAATCGATTGATTTTTAAATGGGGTCTTTAAATAATGGTTTTGGTTACATAAAATGAAAATGGATTCTTTCTTTTACTTCTGCTGCAGACAACATTAATTCGAGTCCGACATACTCTACGACACTTGTTAGTAGGTTTTGAAGATGCAAATCGACTAGCTTGTATTTTACACAGTAACTAGTTATCGTAGGACAACTGAGGACGTAGCGTATTACTGTAATCACGTCAAATATTTACTAAGATTAATTTAAAGACTGTTATGAAGCCTTCATAAAATTGATTTTGAATGAGAAAGATTTTTTTTAATACACGAAATATTAGACTTTGCAAAGAGGCGACTTTTGTAAAAGAAATGCCAAAGTTTTTTTTTTTTTAAATCAAAGGGGCATCTTTTTTTTTTTGGCGTATTAAGTCTTTTTCAAACTCAGCATATTCCCGAGAACTGAGAGCCATTTTTGTGGTACAATCTAGACGGCTCTAGCTACTAAATTTAATGTTGACGCTGAGATTACAATAAATCCGAGCTCTCTGTGGATGTTGAAGAGTGTCGAGATTCAATAATTAAATTTGTAGAAATAGCTTGAGTACAATTTTGGCTTAAGTTCTCTATACAAAATGAAATGCCAAATTATTAAATGGTTATAATGAGATCCTATGAGAGTTATTGAGAATGAACTAAATATAACAATAGATTTGTGCGAAATATTGCAACGCTTATAGAAAAGCCACCACCAAGATGGGGCCCGATCATGTCGTCTATTTATAAAAGTTTGATGTAAGAAAAGCTCAGTTCGATCTTGTCATTCAACTATTAGACATTGTTCCCGGTCGCGGGACATACTGCGAACCATCTAAAATAGCACAGTGCAGCTGAGAGTGCATTAGTGACCAACTATGACCCGTTTAATGTATCTAATGATCCTCTACCTTCGATCAATACATAAGCCCATCTGATGCTGAAACAACCGGACATTAAAAAATGAAGTACGTAAATATTTTGCAATACATTAACTTAAATAATATTTGGTGAATTAATACTTTTGGTATTTTCCTTTTATTGTTACCCCCCCCCCCCCCTCCCAAAAAACATACATTTCTAATCTTTTCTACGAGGAGAATTTTTTTTAAGTGAAATACATTTACCAAATTCTTTAAATTTCTGCAATTTAAAAACCGCAAAATCACAAAGTAGGTGAAAGCATGTGAACCTTCAATAAATTGACCAATTTAAGAGTTGAATAAATGAATATAAAGTCAAGCATTAGTTTATTGATATGCATAATTCAATCGTGGGGAAATATTTCGATGCTTTGTGTTAATAGTAAAATGTTTTTAAAAAAATGGCTGTTGATTTCACAATTTGAAAACTCTTATGTAACTCATCGTGCAACTTTGAATAATAAACCGTTGAAATTTGGTTTATGATTGAATTAAGTATGAAATGGAATGGAATTAAATGAGTGACTGCTCGAGCGAAAAACTTTCTTAAAAACCTAACTATACAATTATCCCGCTTTTTGGTTCTGCAACGGACTTCTCATGGGGTTTAATTATGGACATTTCAAGATTGCGCATCGCATATTTTTGAGGAGGTTTTAACCCTTTGCAATCAGGTGTCTCATCTAACGGGGTGCCGTATTTATCTCTCTGATTTTCCCTCTGAGGAGACTGGCAAAGGTCTGTACTGATAACAGTTCTTCAACTGTAACCAATCCAAACTTTGGGATTCCCTTCAGAGGGAAAATTAGAGAGATACGCTAACCATACGGACCTCCCCCTCAGATGAGACATCCAAATGAAAAGGGTTATTTTATAATGAAATTTTGTGTCCGTCATCGTGCCATATTTTGTTAAGATTAATTTTGCAATTTCAGGAATTAAAAAATTAAGTTAAAATTAACAAAAATGTATTTAAAAAAATAATAATATATTTTTAATTATAAAAATTTTAAAAATTATACATTTTTAATTAGAAATAAGAAATTTAAAAAAACAAATACATTTTAAAATTAAAATTAAAAAAATTAGTTGGAAACTATTTAAATTATAAAACATGTTTAAAAAAAAAGTATAAAACATGAATAAAATTTTAAAAAAGTAAAAAAAATAATAATAAATTTAGACTTCTGTATAATATCCTGAACTCACTAAATTCGTTAATGCTTCATCTAAAACCTTTTTTTTTTGTAATAAGAATTCTATTGACTAAGTATGAAAGCTTTATCACATTGCACCGTTGAGTCAGGGATAGTCTACTTTTAAATATTAAATATTAAATATTTATAATGACACACAGCTTAACAGATTTTCACCCAATTATAAGACTGAGATAAGTACAATTTGCGAAAATAAAAATTTGCAATTTTAATTCGCGAAAAGAGTTTTATGACGGGGTGTGGCCAATATTGTCATTCTTGGTTAGTGATTTGGTTTTTTTTTTTACGTGAAACGAGTGAGATGGAGTGGAGATTGCTGTCGGTCTCGTTATTGCCAATAGATAGTGCAAATCCTTACAGAGATATTTTTTCTTTACATGCATGGGGTGACAATGTTGTCGGTGCCACTATGTATGAAATGGGTTTTTTTTTTACGTACAAAGAGTTTGAAAGCTACTATCTTCGCAGTGTTTAGATTTTTTTTCTTCTTATTCGTAAAAAAGATAATTGTTTGTTCGTTCTTTGGTCTTTGCTTCTTCGATTCTTCTTTCTTTTCTAGTTAGGAAAATATTTCGATGACATGGAGTGTCGCTGTTGTCGGTGACACTATCTTCGTAGTAATAGTTTTTATTTATTCATGCAAAGGTTTCGAAGACATGAAAATGCAATTTGTTGGTGTGTAGGTCTTCGTAGGAACATATATCTTTCTATTTAAGAAAATTCTTGGATAGCATGGGATGGCGATGTTTTCGGTGCCACTATACCTTCACGGTGTGTTTTTTTTTACTTCGTGCAATGAGTTCGAAAACGCGAAAAGGTGACTTTTTGGTGGCAAGGTCTTCGAAGGGGGAAAATTTCAATTTTGGCAAATACTTCTATGGCAAGGAGTGGTATTTCTGAGTGGCAAAGTCTTGAAAGTTAACTATTTCTATTCAGGCAAATTCTTAGATGACAACTAGTGGCGATGTTGTCGGTGCCCCAATCTTCGCAGTGAGTTTTTATTCGTGCAAACAAATCGGACACGCGAAAAGGCATCGGTTGGTGAAACGGTCTTCACAGGGGCATTTTTTTTATTCTTAGTTTTTTTAAGGTCTTCAGTGACAGTTTTTTGTTCGTGCTAAGAGTACAAAGACATGAAAAGGCGATGTGTTGGTAGCAAAATCTTCGAAGGGACATTTTTCCATCATTTTAGGCAAAATCTTCATTTACATCTAGTGGCGATATTGTCGGTACCACTTTCTTCGCAGTGAGCTTTTTTTTTTTATTCGTGCTAAGAGTTCGAAGACAACTTCTTCAAGACAACTAGTGGCGATGTGGTCGGTAACACTTTCTTCGCAGTGTTTTTTTTTATTCGTGCAAAGAGTTCGAAGACGTGAAAAGGCGATGTGGCGGTACCAAGGTCTGCGAAGGGACATTTTTCTTTCATTTTAGGCAAATTCTTCGATTACAACTAGTAAGATGTTGTCGATGAACAAATCTTTGCAGTGAGTTTTTATTCGTGCAAAGAGTTCGAAGACACAAAAAGGCATCTGTTGGTGAAACGATTTTCACAGTGACAGTTTTTTTATTCGTGCTAAGTGTTCAAAGACGTGAAAAGGTAATGTGTTGGTACCAAGGTCTTTGAAGGGACTGTGAAGGGTACCAAGGTCTTTTGCAAAATCTTCAATGACATCTAGTGGCGATGTTGTCGGTACCACTATCTTCGCAGTGAGCTTTTTTTTATTCGTGCAAAGAGTTCGAAGACAACTTCTTCAAGACAACTAGTGGCGATGTTGTCGGTACCACTATCTTCGCAGTGAGCTTTTTTTTATTCGTGCAAAAGAGTTCGAAGACAACTTCTTCAAGACAACTAGTGGCGATGTTGTCGGTACCACTATCTTCGCAGTGAGCTTTTTTTTATTCGTGCAAAGAGTTCGAAGACAACTTCTTCAAGACAACTAGTGGCGATGTTGTCGGTACCACTTTCTTCGCAGTGTTTTTTTTTTCGTGCAAAGAGTTCGAAGGCAACTTCTTCAAGGCAACTAGTGGCGATGTTGTCGGTACCACTATCTTCGCAGTGAGCTTTTTTTTATTCGTGCAAAGAGTTCGAAGACAACTTCTTCAAGACAACTAATGGCGATGTTGTCGTACACTTCTTCGCATGGTTTTTTTTCGTGCAAAGAGTTCGAAGCAACTCTTCAAAAACTAGTGCATGTGGGTACCACTTCTTCGCAGTGGTTTTTTTTATTCTGCAAAGAGTTCGAGACAAAAACATGTGCGATGGTCGACACTTTCTTCCATGATTTTTTGAAAAGTGAAGATTTCAAGAAACTTGCGATGTTTTATTCTTGCAGGTTTTTACGCAAAGAGTTGAAGATTCTTCAGACAACTTGTTTGTGTTCATCTTGAAGTGTTTTTTTTGGAGGTCTGATCAAAGGATTTCTACATCAGGACTTTTTCTGCAGACATCTTCACATAGTGATTTTTCGTCATCTTCAGTTTTTCTCAAAGATTCGAAGACCGTAACATCTTGGCAGTTTCGTTTTTTTTTCGGCAAAGTTTTATTGCGCAAAAGTTCGAAGGACATTTCACATTAGGGCATTTGTCGGACACATCTTCATAGTTTTTTTTTGTGCAAAGAGTTCGAAGAAACTTCTTCAAGACAAAAGGCGTTTGTGTAACATTTTCCAGAGTTTTTTTATCGTGAAAGTTCGAAGACGAACATTTTCAAGCATAGTGGAATGTGTCAACTTTTGCATGATTTTTGTTGTGCAAAATTCGAAGGACTTTAAGCACTAGTGGCGATTTTCGTACACTTTTGCGATTTTTTTATTTGAAAAGTTGAAACAACTTCTTCAGACAACTATGGCGATTTTTAATTCTTCGCAGTGAGCTTTTTTCGCAAAGTTCGAAATTTTCAAGACAACTTGCATTGTCGTACATTTTATGTTTTTTTTATTCGGAAAAAGCAGTTCGAAGACTTTTTAGAAATAGCACTTGTGTACATTCTTCCATTGCTTTTTTTTTTCGTGCAAAAGTTCGAAGACACTTTTCAAGACACTATCTTTGTCGTACCACTTTTCGCAGTGAGCTTTTTTTTTTCTGAAAATTCGAAGCATTCTCAAGAACTGTGGCGATTTGTCGTACCATTTCGCAGTAGCTTTTTTTTTCTGCAAAGTTCAGAATTCTTCAAGCAAAGTGGCGATGTGTCGGACACTTTCTCGAGGTTTTTTTTATCGTGAAAGTTCAAGGCAATTCTTCAAGTGCAAAAGTTCGAAGACACTTCTTCAAGAACTAGTGCGATGTTGTCGGTACCACTATCTTCGCAGTAGTTTTTTTATTCGTGCAAAGAGTTCGAAGACAACTTCTTCAAGACAACTATGGCATGTTGTCTACCACTTCTTCGCAGTGTTTTTTTTCGTGCAAAGAGTTCAAGACAACTTCTTAAGACAACTAGTGGCGATGTTGTCGGTACCACTATCTTCGCAGTGAGCTTTTTTTTTTCGTGCAAAGAGTTCGAAGACAACTTCTTCAAGACAACTATGGCATGTGTCGGTACCACTTTCTTCGCAGTGGTTTTTTATTCTTGCAAAAGAGTTCGAAGACAACTTCTTCAAGACAACTGTGCGATGTGTCGGTACCACTTCTTCGAGTGAGTTTTTTATCGTCAAAGATTCGAGACACTTCTTCAGAAACTAGTGCGATGTTGTCGGTACACTATCTTCGCAGTGAGCTTTTTATTCTGCAAAGAGTTCGAAGACACTTCAGAAATATGGCATGTTGTCGTACACTTCTTCGCAGTGCTTTTTTTTATCTGAAAAGAGTTGAAGACACTTCTTCAAGACAACTAGTGGATGTGTCGTACCACTATCTTGCAGTGAGTTTTTATTCGTGCAAAGAGTTCGAAGACTTCTTAAACAACAGTGGCATGTTTCGGTAAATTCGAGTGATTTTTCCATGAAGGAATTCTTCAGAAACTATGGGGTGTTGTCGTACAATCTTGCAGTGTTTTTATTCGTGCAAAGAGTTCGAAGACAAAAGCAACTAGTATGGTGACACTTTTCCAGTGAGTTTTTTTTATTCGTGCAAAGAGTTCAAAACTCGAAAGGGATGTTTGGTACCATTCTTGAGGTTTTTTCGTCAAGTTAGCAACTCTTCAAGCAACTAGTGCGATGTTGTCGTACCACTATCTTCGCAGTGAGCTTTTTTATTCGTGCAAAGAGTTCGAAGACAACTTCTTCAAGACAACTATGGCGATGTTGTCGTACCACTATCTTCGCAGTGAGTTTTTTATTCTGCAAAGAGTTCGAAGACAACTTCTTCAAGACAACTAGTGCGATGTGTCGTACCACTTTCTCGCAGTGTTTTTTTTTTCGTGCAAAGAGTTCGAAGACAACTTCTTCAAGACAACTAGTGGCGATGTTGTCGTACCACTATCTTCGCAGTGTTTTTTTTGCAAAGGTTCAAGACAACTTCTTCAAGACAACTAGTGGCGATGTTTCGGTACCACTTCTTCGCAGTGTTTTTTTCTGCAAGATTCGAAGCAATTCTCAGACACAGTGGCGATGTGTCGTACACTTTCTTCGCAGTGTTTTTTATTCAGTTAGCAAACAGAGTTCGAAGGACACTTCTTCAAGAAACTATGGGTTGTCGTACCAATCTTCGCAGAGTTTTTTTATTCGTGCAAGAGTTCGAAGACAACTTCTTCAAGACAACTAGTGGCGATTGTGACCATCTCCATGAGTTTTTTTATTCGGCAAAGAGTTCGAAGACTTTCTTCAACACTAGCGATGTTGTCGTACCATTCTTCGAGTGTTTTTTTCGTGCAAAGAGTTCGAAGACAACTTCAGAAAATGGCATGTTGTCGTACACATCTTCGCAGTGAGTTTTTTTTATTCGTGCAAAGAGTTCGAAGACTTGAAAGGCGATGTGCGTACCATCTCGAGGACTTTTTTTTTAGGCAATTCTTCGACAACTAGTGGATGTTTTGACAATCTTGCAGTGAGTTTTATCGTGCAAAGAGTTCGAAGACACAAAACAGCATTTTAATTTTCCAGTGAGTTTTTATTCGTGCAAGAGTTCAAAACTAAATTGCATTTGACATTTTTCGCAGTTTGATTCAACGGCTCCACTTCGCAGGCTTTTTTTTCGGAAGTTCGAGAAACCTCAAGCAACTAGTGGCATTGTACATATCTTCGAGTGGTTTTTTTCGTCAAAGAGTTCGAAGCAACTTCTCAGCAATGGCGATTTGTCGTACCATTCTCGCAGTGTTTTTTTTTCTGCAAAGTTCGAAGCATTCTTAGCAACATGGCGATGTGTCGTACATTCTCGCAGTGTTTTTATTCTGCAAAAGTTCGAAGACTAAAGCGATGTGCTACCATCTCGAGTTTTTTTCATTAGATCTTCGACACTGTGATGTTGTCGTACAATCTTGCAGTGGTTTTATCGTGAAAAGTTCCACACGTGGATTTTTTTTTTCTGCAAGAGTCAGACTGAAAGGATGTTTTACACTTGAGATTTTCTCATTAGCAATCTTCAAGACACTAGTGGCGATGTGTCGTACCCTTCTTCGCGGTTTTTTTTCTGCAAGATAAGACTGAAAGCGATGTGGTACATCTCGAGTTTTTTTAGACAATCTAAAAGTGCGACATTGAGGTTTTTAGGCAAAAAGTAGATGTTGTCGATGTAAAATCTTTGCAGTGAGTTTTTATTCGTGCAAAGATTCGAAGACACAAAAGGAATCTGTTGGTGAAAGATTTTCACAGTGACAGTTTTTTTTATTCGTGCTAAGAGTTCAAAGACGTGAAAAGGTAATGTGTTGGACCGAGGTCTTTGAAGGGACATTTTTCCGTCAATTTAGGCAAAATCTTCAATGACATCTAGTGGAGATGTTGTCGGTACCACTATCTTCGCAGTGAGCTTTTTTTTATTCGTGCAAAAGAGTTCGAAGACAACTTCTTCAAGACAACTAGTGGCGATGTTGTCGGTACCACTATCTTCGCAGTGAGCTTTTTTTTATTCTTGCAAAAGAGTTCGAAGACAACTTCTTCAAGACAACTAATGGCGATGTTGTCTTTACCACTTTCTTCGCAGTGTTTTTTTCTCGTGCAAAGAGTTCAAAGACAACTTCTTCAAGACAACTAATGGCGATGTTGTCTTTACCACTTTCTTCGCAGTGTTTTTTTTCGTGCAAAGAGTTCGAAGACAACTTCTTCAAGACAACTAATGGCGATGTTGTCGGTACCACTTTCTTCGCAGTGTTTTTTTTTCGTGCAAAGAGTTCGAAGACAACTTCTTCAAGACAACTAGTGGCGATGTTGTCGGTACCACTATCTTCGCAGTGAGCTTTTTTTTTTCTTGCAAAGAGTTCGAAGATGTGAAAAGGCGATGTAGTGGTACCAAGGTCTTCGAAGGGACATTTTTCCCATTTTAGACAAAATCTTCAATGACATCTAGTGGCGATGTTGTCGGTAACACTATCTTCGCAGAGAGTTTTTATTCGTTCAAACAGTTCGAAGAGGCGAAAAGGCATCGGTTAGTGAAACGATTTTCACAGTGACAGTTTTTTTATTCATGCAAAGACGTGAAAAGGAGAGGTGTTGGTACCAAGGTCTTCGAAGGGGCATTATTCTTTCATTTTAGGCAAATTCTTCGATGACAACTAGTGGGATGTTGTCGGTGAACAAATCTTATCAGTGAGTTTTTAGTTCGTTTTTTGAGTTGCAGTCTTCTCAGGAAGTTTTTTTTTTTTACATGGGAAAAGTTCAGTGCATTGAGTGGCCAATATCTTCTCTTGAGCGGCCACAGTCTTCGCTCTAGCGGCCAGGTCTTCGTAGGAAGTTTTTTATTTGGGAAGAATTCAATGCTCAGAGAGGCCAATGATCGTGTGGCCAATGTCTTCGCTTGTGCAGCCAGCGTCCTCGCTAATGTAGCCACTGTGTTCGCTCTTGTAACTTAACACACTAGCAAAAACGTAATGTACTCTTGTATATTTTTGCTTTGGGGAACTTTTTCAGATGGAGGTACTGTAAATTTGCGTGCAGTGGAGATGAGTAATGTTTGTTTTAAATACTGCAAGCATAAATAAAAAAAAAGTTTTTTGTTTCTTCGTAGTAACTGGATGCATAAGCTTAGCGATTTAGGTTAATAAGCTAGATTTAAAATTGTACAATGTTTCATTAGAAGCCTCGGGGATTTATTGATCGTGCAATTAGATACTTTTTGCTTGAGAGTAACGTAACGGAAGAAGATGAAGCAATATTTGTTTTTCAATCATACTAATAAGACGGAATTAGGAAATTATAAGTAAAAAAATCGGAAAACTACATATTTATTTAAATATGGCAGACACGATGACTGATAAATAGCAAGATCGTATTAACTTAACATAATATACATTACGCAATTGTGAAATGTAGCATAACCAAACCTAAGAAACCATAGCAAAATGCTGCATAAGATTTATTTCGATAATTTTTAACTCAACTATTAAAATTACATTTAAGACAATCTTTCCTTTGTAAGGAAACTGTTTCATTTTGTATGTTCCATTTAATACTTTTACGACTAACATTATGAACGATAATGTTAAAACATGTTTGGAAACTGTTATATATATATATAAAACTTTTGTATTTAGTCTTTTCAATTCATATATTTTTCTTTCAAATATTATTAGATTTTAAGTGATGTTTCCAATACTATTTTAATTTATTCCAAACCACGGGAATCAATCTAACTTGCGTTTGTAGTGACCTTTTTTAAAAAGAACTGAAAACGGACAAGACGAGTATAAATGTTATAGGTTCAGGTTCACACACTTTCACATTTTTGCGACTTTAAAAGATATTAGGTATTGGTCCACACACAAAATAAAGATTTAGATTTAATAAATTTTTTAAAAAACAATGATTTATCAAACAGTCTTTAAGCCAGAGAAAAGATAAAGAAAGGGATAATGGTTATTGTTATTGAATTTAAGTCGTCTACAATTAATAACAATTTTCATTAAAAAATTTTAACTATACAACCTGTAAGGATATCTTTTTTGTTAGTTTTAATGGTTTATCGTTGCTGTTGGTTTTGGAAATCATCTCATAATTCGTGATTTGTGGGTAGCTGTGACCCAGCTCATGTCATTTTAAAGGTATTATAAAATATATTTGATGCCGGAGCATGTTAGGTTTGGTTTGTTAAATAACTGCACTCACTCTCTCAGCTACAACACTGCATTACTAGTAACGGTATGCAGTCTATTGCAACGAAAATACGTGAAAAATTGCATTTTTAAGCTACAATCAGAAAACACCTGAGTAAAGGAATCTCACCTGCACAAGTCTTCTCTATAAGGATATATTTACCGACGAAGTGTTACTGAGCACCCCGCTTTTGTAATAACAATTCTACGAAGAAAACCTCGTAGCTTTGCGAACATTGTCTTACTGACTGCGTCGTGTGAAACTTGTACGAAACTTAAAAACATTTTTTTAAAAAAAAATATCGAAAACACGGAATCTCCCTATGTATAATTATATATCAATCCATATTAATAATGAGAACTATTTAATAGCAGCATGAAATGAACGGACAACAGACCATAAATTACTATGTAGGGAATCGTTTTATTTTAAGTTAAATTAAAAAATCTGAATATACAAGACACATTCCGTATAAATTAGGTTTAAAACAAATATCCTTACAATAACAAATAGTCTATAAATGAGATATTTTAAACACCATGGCAAAAAAAGGTCATAGTTAATTTTTAATAAGTTTAAATGTACCACATTAGGATCGGAAGGGTTTCTCTCAAATGAAAATACCGAAAAGGTGTTTAAAAAAACCTACAAAAATGTATTTTTAACTGCAAGATTTCTTAATGTTTGTATGGTTGCTGAATATTCTTCTTTATTCTCCTCATTTGAGCTTTGTAGTTGAGCGACAATAAGTGCATCTCAACTCGCTTTTCGCTCAAAATGTCAGGACAAGGAGCTATTTTTTGACGAAGTTTTACTTACTGAGCAGTCGATGAGTGAGTAATCCACAGAGAGCTCAGATTCATTATAATCTAAGTGTCAAAATTGGTAGCGAGAACCGCCTAGATGGTACCACACAAAATGGTCCTTAGTTCTGGGGAATATGCAGAGTCTGGAAAAGCTTAGCCGCAATAAAACAGCTCCGTTTTTTTTTTCAAAGAAAAATTCGAAAACATGGAGTCGGGTTTTTTTGTATGTATAATTGTAAATCAATCTAATATCGAGCATATTTTAAGAGCAGCATGAAATGTGGAGCTATTTTTTGACGAAGTTTAAACCATTAGACCATAAATGACTAAGTTTGATGTAATCTTTGGAAAAATTCTAGTTTAAGTTTGTCTAAATATTATGTATTAGACATATTTAACAGAAGTCAGATTTAAAACAAAGATCATTACAATAAAAACTTCTATAGATGAGCTATTTCATTTGCCAAGTCAAAAAAGGTAGATTTAATTTTAAATCAGCTTATTGTTTCACATTAGGATCGGAAGAGTCTCTCAAATGAAAATAGCGAAAATATTATTAAAAATAGTACTGGTAAAAAATGTGAAAATTTATTTTAATAGTGAGATTTCTTAATATTTGTATGGTTACAGAATACTTTTCTTCACTGTAACCCGTCGGTAAAAATCAGAACACACAAAACACAAAATATTTAAAATATTATAACAGTTAATAATCCAATTTAAATTTGCTCTTCTATTCAATGCAAAAAGATTTTTAATTAAATAAATGGGCAATGCATCAGTAAAAATTCAATGACGTATTTTTCCAGTTTGAGGATCATCTAAAAACGAAAGTGGAGGGAGGGTATTTTTTTCAGCATTTAAATGAAATAGATTACGTTTTACTATAAACATAATCTTTAAATGAATAAAGACTTAATAGTAAAAATTATATAAAATAAATCATTAGTATGCATCATCAAAAATTAATGAGATTTGTTAATTTTAAAAAATTTTACTTAATAATTTGGTATTTTTTATATGGGGATTATGTTTCACTAAACACAAAACCTTTTAATAAAGGTGCGATAGTGGATAATCCAGGGGTATTAAAATGGGATTTTCGTTTACTAAACGCAGAATCTTAAAATGACTTAAGATATGATAGTACATAAAATCCCAAATAAAATACATTTATATATAAACCAGCAAAAATAAACGAATTCATTTTTTCAAATGCTTTGTTACCGATGATTTAAAACACTTATTTAAAAAAAAAGAGGTATGTTTAACTTACACTGATTATTAATAAGAAATTCAGATGTGATTGCACACAATTTCATTTAAAAGTTTTATATTAATTGAAGCTACAATTACATTTTCATTGTTATAAGGTGTTAGACAAAAAATTTGCACTAAATGATAGGCAAAGTATTACAACTCTTACTTTTCTAATATGTCTTAGTTTATCATTTTAATTGAGGATCAAGCAATTGTTAAGACGAAGATAAAATATTATTAGGCACGAAACCCGAAAACTTAGAACTATGATACTTTGCATTAACACATTTTAACATCTATATTTTAATGTTCAATACGATTAAAATAAAACTAATCAGAAGCCCAGTAAATAGATAGCCATATCATAACCGCAATCTATGGACTAAGAGTATCGGCTGGAAAACTATTAGATATCAACCAAATTAAAAAGACGCAAACTAATTCAAAACCACAACCTAAATTTGCTTAAGAAATCAATGGCTACAATTTTGTGGTTCAGACTGGCGTTTATTTTGTGATAAATGAAGGATTGAGCACTATTAAAAACAAATATCTTTAAGTTATTAAAGGTACATTGGTATATAATCCTAAGCGAGATTCAAGTTTTAAAATAATTGTCTATTTAAATGTAAGATGGGTTGAAAGTAAAAATAAGAGAATCTTTAAATATAGGGAACTTAAGTTGTAATATTAAATATAATAAATTAAATATTTATTTAAGTTTTGATGTTAATTGAGATCACTTCAATACATTTAACATCTTAAAATAGACAAAATTTTGATAATAAAAATTAGTAGAGTTGCGACAATTAAATTTCATTCTAATTGAGGATCACAAAGTTTTGGAGAATAATTTTTCATAAATTCTAGGACTTATTTCAAATTCTGGTAACCCTCTAGTTGTGTGTGCTATTACAGCAACTTTTATATTCCCATAAAAGTTTAATTCGAGCACCTTGACATTTTAAATGCTCCAGAAGTATTGGACTTTTCGAAAAATATACTAAATGAAAAATAAATGCACTTTTGAAAAATAATTAATTTTCTCTTAAAAATTAAAGTATAACTTGTTTTCATAAAAAAAATGATGTTCTTAAAACCTTTCTTTACAATTGCATCACAGTTTTAATAAATAATACGATTCTTTAATGTATTATGTTTCACTAAACACAAGAACTTTTAATGACAATTACAGCGTTTTCCACAAATATTTATTCGATTAGCATGTTTAAAAACTTCTAAAACTCAAGTATTTCTGTTTTAAAGATGTATTATTTTTAAATTCGTTTTTAAGTTAATGATACGCCCACTCCTGTTAAACCTCTCTTAGCATAACAGATGACGTCACGGTTGGCTTTTTTTGTTCTTGGCGTGTTATTTCGTATCACGTTTCACTGTATTGCTTTTGAAACTGTGAAACGTGCTTTCATCCTTATCAAACTCTTAAAAAAAGTTATGCTATTTTACAGAAACATGTCATGTTCATTCCAGTTAATTTTTTCAAACGTTGACCGATTTCACTCGACTATTTCGATCAGATCCAACAGTCAATAGTTCTGCAATAGCTCATACGCGCTCTAGTGTGTGTATTTTAACTAACAACCAAACTTGGAACAATCTGTTTAACTTCCTTGATATGAACTGGTTACAAATAATATTGTCTTCTTTTAATGAGGTTTCGCAGAAATTGTAAGGTTTACTATTTTATAAAGTGTATTACAGCATAGATCGAAACATCGCCAAAAACATAACAGTTGACGTCAGAGCTGTTTCAGTGACGTACATTTTCGGCAAATTTCAAATGCATTTTTTGTTGAAATTAAACATATTTGTGAATATTTAACCTTACATTCGGAATCTGCAGCTTCTAATGTACCAGAAAAACACATATATTATGAATTTCGCGTTTCATGCAACTTGTCCATTGAATAAAGGTGCGATAGTGTATAAATCCAGGAGTGGTAAAATGGGATTTTGGTAAACCAAAAATAGAATCTTTAAATAACTAAAGACGTGATAGCACATAAAATCCCAAATAAAATAAATTCCAACAATTAGACTAACAAAAATTTACGGGAAGGGGGATTTATTAATTGTTTAATGCTTTTAGTTGCAGATGATTTATAACTTTTTTCAAAAAGCTAAAATTTCGTTTCACTGAATGCAAAATTCTTAAGTTTGAATTTTATCTTTTAGTTAATACGAATTTAAAGTATGAACTGGTTTTGATAAAAAAAAAAGATGCTTTTAAAAAACTTTATAATTGCACACAGACAGCCGAGTTGATTTTCCAATAAATGTTTTTTTAATAAACTCTTACAATATTTGATTACGATTACAAGTATGAGAAAATATGTTGATTTGCTGAACTGAATAAAAATATGTACTTCTGATTTTCATATAACAGACTAAGGTTACATACTTCAAAATTACGAATTATCTATTACAGTTATTCAGGGAGCTTTTAATTGAACTGTAAAAATGAGGAAACGTGTATTTTGTATTGGATTAAAATGATAGAAAATCATAATAAACAGCTTTTATTTAATAAATTTAATCAATTATTCTCACTATATCAAGTAAATCAGTTTAGAACACAATATTTTAATGTTTGTTTTCCCCCCACTTTCATTTATTATTAAACTAAGAAATATTCTTTTAGATTCCACTACTAAATTTCGTAAAACAACAAAATTTTAAGATATGCACACTCCCAAAAAATTGGTGTAGCATTTACTCTATCAAGAAACGGAGTAACATTACACCATATTTTTTTACACCGTACCCAAAGTTATTGCGCTTAAAAGCGAAAAATTTTGTTTCGCCAAGAAACAAGTAAATTTGGTTAACCGAAAAGCGATTTATTCAGGAAAAAACTTTTAAAGAATTAAACAAAGGATATTGCTAGTAAGCTTCATCAAAAGAAACTAACAATTCTTCTAAAAATACATTTGAAACTATTTTTAAAGTACATTCTAAAACATTTTAATGCTAAATCTTTCTTAGCTAGTGCAAACTGAAACACATATCGTAGATAACAGGTGCGAGACTTAATTCTAATAAAGCTTCTTCTGTTAGCGCCGTGAATTATGGAAATTTAAAAACATCTTTTTTTTAAAAAAAAAATATGCACAACGGCTGCCGACATACAAGTGTGCCCCACATTATATACCGATCGCCAAAGGGTACAAGAGAAATTTTTGCTTGAGAAACATTGCTTAAAGGTTCGATGCTTCAAAAATCAGATCTGAAGTTGCAGATTTTGTTCTATTGAATATAACATGAGAAACTGTCATCATCGAAAATTAAGATTCTGAACTATCCGAAATTGTCCTTTACTATAAAAAAAATTGCGATTTCTTTTTATTTCACTCACCCATTTTGATGGTTATCACTACTCAAACATGATTTTGGAGGCTCAAAACGGCTTGATCTTGCATTTCAACTATTTCTCTGGATATCGACACTATTGATCATAAATTTTTATATTAATTATTTTGTCACAACAAAAAATCCAATCTCAAACTACACTCTACATAATTTGATAACAAAAAATTATCATTTGCTAAAAACCTAAAATAATTTTATTTTCATTGCAAATAAAAGCACGTAAGGTTTACTAGAAGATGTCTGGGGTCGGTTTTTAGTTTTAATTTTGAGTCATAGATGGAAGCACGTCTGCCCATGTATAGTTTAAAAACTGATAGTATATTCCCTACATTCTGCTATGTTTATTTTGATTTTTTTATTAAAAATTTTAAAGATAAAAAAAAAGAAAGTTAAGGAAATCTTAGGCAACCCTTACCATTACCTTAAAAATGAGGAAAAGTGTATTTTGTATTGGATTAAATTGATAGAAAATCATAATAAACAGCTTTTATTTAATAAATTTAATCAATTATTCTCACTATATCAAGTAAATCAGTTTAGAACACAATATTTTAATGTTTATTTTCCCCCACTTTCATTTATTATTAAACTAGATTCCTATTACTCACTACTAAATTTCGTAAAACAACAAAATTTTAAGATATGCACACTCCCAAAAAATTGGTGTAGCATTTACTCTATCAAGAAACGGAGTAACATTACACCATTTTTTTACACCGTACCCAAAGTTATTGCGCTATGCTCAAGTGTGTGTAAAAGCGAAAAATTTTGTTTCGCCAAGAAACAAGTAAATTTGGTTAACCGAAAAGCGATTTATTCAGGAAAAAACTTTTAAAGAATTAAACAAAGGATATTGCTAGTAAGCTTCATCAAAAGAAACTAACTATACTTTAAAAATAGTTTCAAATGTATTTTTGAAGTACATTCTAAAACATTTTAATGCTAAATCTTTCTTAGCTAGTGCAAACTGAAACACACATCGTAGATAACAGGTGCGAGACTTAGATACTAATTCGTGAAAGTAGTCAGCCAGCACTGTTAGCGCCGTAGATTATGGAAATTAAAAAAAATTTATAAAAAAAATATGCGCAACGGCTGCCGACATACAAGTGTGGCCCACATTATATACCGATCGCCCAAGGGTAAAAGAGAAAATTTTGGAAACATTGTTTGAAGAATCATTGTCAAAAATCAGATCTGAAGTTGCAGATTTTGTTCTATTGAATATAACATGAGAAACTGTCATCATCGAAAATTAAGGTTCCGAACTATCCGAAATTGTCCTTTACTATAAAAATTGACGATTTTTTTTATTATTATTCATTCACCCGTTTTGATGGTTATCACTACTCAAACTTGATTTTGGAGGCTCAAAACGGCTTGATCTTGCATTTCAACTATTTCTCCGGATATTAACATATCATTAACCGTAAATAAAAAAAATACGTAATGAGCTCACAGAATACAAAATCAAAGTTTCTACCTTTTGTTCAATGAAATGTGTACGTTACATTTTTTCTTTATTTTTGAAAATACATTTAACAGTTTTAGTAGCATTTTCGAAAGGGAATAACCAAAATTAAATGATTTAAGAGGAAACTAATTACTTTACATTACAGGAAGAATAGGATACCAGTTTATAAAATAAAAATACTTTCAGTAAAGCTAACCCAAATAGCTGCAAAAAAAGGCAACAAGACCTGTAACTGCGTTTAGGAAACCAGAAAAAAATTCTTAACTTGAATTCGAAAATAGCAAATTTAAAAAAAAAATTCCGAAATAACTGTTTAGATTTAACGAAAAAAATGGATTTCTGTATTTGTAATAAATCAGGAATTATATTGAATTAAGCATTTAAATACAAAAAAAATAGTTTTTAAAACATGCGCAAGTGTGTAAAAAGTTAATAATTTTAATGTAGTCTTTTTGTATTAATTTATGATGCACATGTAGTGTTGAGAGTGTAGCATGAGACTAAAGCGCAATCATAATTTGGGACAACGCTATTTTATGGTCATAAGTTCTTTGTTTTACTTTTTAGAATGGACAGGACTATAGTCCTTCTGATTGCAACGCAAGCTTGGAAAGCGTTGATTTTGTGGTTTTCCAAACAAAGGCGTCCAAAAAATTATTTAAAATACATAGTTTCACCACAATTCTTTTGTTAATTTTATCTTAACTCATTTTTATACACCTCTTATCAAATTTTACTCGCTGAATAAAAGAATTTTAAATTAATTTTTTGAATATACAGAGTTAAAGTACCGCACGAAAACTTTAATATTGATTTATTGATGCAATGTTTTGACTCTGAAGTGGTGAGTTTGAATCCCTTTAAGTAGTAAAGTAATTTAACTTTTAAACCCAGTCACTCGTTTCCGATTTTAGGTTTTCGAATTATCCATTTAACTATGAGTTAAGAGGGACTGTCAGTCCCTTAGAGATAATGCATTAGTTTTGAAATCACAATTTTTGCAAAAGAATTGTTTTGCCATGTTATCCCATTTTCCCCAGGTATGAGAATCTTCATAACATAAATTTAAAACAAAATTGAATAGAAAATAACATCCGGTTATTTAATTATTAATTGATAAAGTTTTAAAATAGTGTCGCCATCTGCTGTAATTTTTGGCATTTTAAAACTTAAAAATATATAATTAAATAACTACATAACATTTTCGTTTCAAAATGTGTTTCATTTCGATGTTATGTTGATTCTCATACCTGGGGAAAAAGGGCTAATATGGCAAAGCAATACTTCTGCGGAAGTTGTGATTAGAAAACAAATGTATTAGCTCTATGGGACTGACAATCCCTCTTAATGAGTTGATTTCCCGCCACCCTTATTTGTTACACTTTAAGGATAAAAAACCGAAACCGGTTTTTTGCCCTCGGTTTTGACTGAATAACCGTTTTTTTTTTTTTCATGAGGCCGGTCTAAACCGGAAACCGGTTTTCTGCGGGGAAAACCGTCTAAAAACCGGAAATCGTTTTTTTTTTCTCAAAACTGCCATCAGCGTTTTTTTTAATTACATAATTAAAAAATAAATAGTTTTGCACTATGTTAACGGCATAGATAGCAAATGGGAGAAATTAATTTTTTAAAAAAAGGGAAAAGGAAATAGAGATGGAATAATGCAAAGCTTAATAAAAATACTCAAAACGATTAGAAAAACCGGAATAAAAAAAAAGGAACATTATAATTTTAAATTGTAAGAAAGTAAGAATTAGGGGAAAAACTTAGAACTTAGTTTTCAACAAAACACTTTAAACATTTAAAATTAACTGTAAATTGTTTTTTTTAATTCGAAAGTAAAGTTTGCAAATTAATTGATTTTTTCAATTAATTATTAAGAAACTGAAAAAATTTTTTAAAAATGGAACCGTTTTTTTTTTGCCATTGAAAAACCGGTTTCGTGGAAACGGGTTTTATAAAACCGGTTTTTAAGGTTCGGTAAAACCGGGTCGGTTTCAGCGGCGTTATAAAAAACCGGTTTGTGAAAAAACTCCATCCCTAACTTGTTTTAATTTGGTTGGCGGCGAGTATAGTATTATACAAATAGAACTATAAACACATAATTTAATCTTGAATGTTTACTTTCAACTTTTAGTTTTACAACAATAAATCAAATACACATACTTAGAATAAAGGCTTTTATTAAAATTTTTACCGAAGACGTGATATAAGATAAAGGTAGTTACGGGTAAGTGTAACAAAAAATAACACTGTCATGTAGCTATTTCACTTCATCAAGAGAAATTACTAAATCCCAAGTTCCATTTGCAATTTTAAATTTTTAATTAATATTTGTTTGCATCTGAAGGAAGTAAAGAAAAAAACTCATTTGATTCTTGAATAATCATTTTAAAAGTTCAAAATTGTCATCGATTTATGCGAAACCATTTTGAAATGGTAATTTAAATATTTTTAATTAGTAGACCTAATTTCAAATTGATTCACCATTAAGCTGATTACTGAAACTTGAGGGAAAACAAGGAAAATATTTATCAAATAGAAATTCCAAGTCTGATATATTGGACTTTCGGAAAAATAAATTCTATAAGATGTCAAAATTTAACGATTAATAAATATTGAAATGTATAGGGTTTGTTGTGGGCCAATCAGTTAATTTGAGATCGCTCCTTACAGCTACAAGAATTTCTAATTAACACAATGCATTAAGAGAGGTGCAAACAAGTTAGATAAGAATTTCCATTTTGAACAAAAACTTGCCTTAATTCATAAATTATATTTTTTGTCATGTTTTTTTTAATCAAATTTTTTTATAAAGTTATGATTTTAATTTTTAAATGCATAAACAGACTAAAATGATTAAAATTGCTATAAATCAAGATGGCCTGAAATCAATCACTAAAGCAAAATTCGTAACTTAAATACATGTCCTTCAGTTATAAATTGAAGTTTTAAAAAAAAAATGCAGCGAAGCATTTTTCCTAAAATTCTTTGGCTGTTCACCCACATTAGAGTGATAAATATAATTGAATTTTTAGAATCAAAACTATTAAACACAAAACCTATTTACTATTAATTAACAATAAAAGAAATCTTAACACTATGTGCAATCCTATCTTTCAAAATGGTAGCAGCTATAATGTATTGATACACCATTTCTGGGGTTATTTAACTTTGATAAATGATCATAGATGGCGACACTATTGATTGTTTATTTTTATATTATTTATTTTGGCCAACAACAAAATCTCAAACTACCCTTTACATAATTTGAGAACAAAAATTTATCGTTTTGCTAAAAACTTAAAATAATTTTATTTTTCATTGCAAATAAAAGAACATAAGGTTTACTAGGAGATTTCTGGAGTAAGTTTTTAGTTTAAATTTTAGACCATAGATGGCAGCACAACCGTCAATGTGTATAGTTAAAACACTGATAACATTTCTTACATTTTGCAATGTATATAGTATTTTGATTTTTCACTGAAATTGTTAAGATTTAAAAAAAAAAAAAAAATTAAGTTAAGGAAATTTTAGGCAACCCTTATCATTAACTTTGAAGTAGTTGATGGCAGGGCTAATAATTTTTATTTAGAAAAATGAGAAACAATTGTTTTATGATATTTCTTAAATATAAGCTATTGTTTTATAAAATAATTTATTTGAATCAGTTAACTTGAAACAATAAATTTCTCGCGTAAAAATGAATTAAAATTAAGGAAGTAGTTTTTGTGATATTAAAACATAATTTTATCTTTCATGACTTCTCATTGTTCATGTATGTGACCAAAACATGTTCCACTATACAAATTTGTCGCACAGAATTTTTAAATCTATTAGGATTGAAAATCTAAATCTGACTAAAGAAACAAGACTGAGACACCCAGTTTGTTTTTGAACATCATTATAACTTATAATAGAAATGAAAGTTAAGTTTTAGAGAGTAGTAGCTGTAATATTGTTCTTAATTTTGAAAATCATTTATAAAGGCAGATGAAAGATCAAGTAAGGCATTAACGCCTATTAAAGTTGAGCATCCGCTATTTTTCTTGCTATCAGTTCGGGTTAATCGTAAGCAAAAGATCCAAAAACCATATATAACCAGAACAATTACCAACTAAGTTTGTTTTGAAGCTGAAAACGCTAGAAGTCAAAACATTTACAGCTGCAGCACCACTTAAATAAAACTCAAAAATAGTTTACTATTAAAGTAATGTAACTGATAAACTTATTAAAAAAATAAGTTGTATATGCAAATAACTTGTATGATTATATGTAACACTTCTGGAAAAGTTGTAGTGGTAACATAAATAGACCTATGGATTGGACTAGTGCAGGAACTAGTGTAATAGAGGACTAGTGAAGTTATCCTACATGTGATTTTTTTAAGGTAGAAGTTCCCCATAAGTATTTTCATCTTAGGGCCTAGCCTTTCATGTTCTATATATAGTCTTGGATATCCGTACAAAACTATCAAATGTTCCATTATTTAAACCCCATAATTCCTTCCTAGAGAACCCAGGAAAAATCCCCATTTTTGTTATTTCAGTTATAAATCACAATTTTGCTATTTCATTTAACTTTTTTAATCGATACAATTTTTAGTTTTATAAGACCTAACATGCTATTTGGCGACAGTTCATGTCAAAGCTAACTTAATATCACAGACACCGTAATTTTTACGTTATATTCTAAGTTGAAAAGCGACCCAAATCAAAGTCAATCTTTCTCTAACGAAAAAAAGAAGTTTCTATGTTTCATTCCTAGCATTACAATTGATGTTACTTGTGAAAGCTTCAAATTACTCATAATTTACTCGAAACAGGATAATAACCTTCCCCATAAGAATATGTGCTAGGCTCTAGTCTTTTAGAATCTGTTCTGTTCAAAACTTCTACCAATTGCTTCATGTTTAAAACTCCATGTCTCTTAAGAATAACGAATTTTTCAACCATTTACAATTTCCCATAACCTATTTTGTAAGGCATAGTTTTGCCTATATTTCTATACAAACGTGTTACCTTTATTTATAAGACCCCAGTAGTAGCATGACATAATAAACGACTCGAAAAAATCTTTAAAGGATTTCAGAAAAAAAAAATTCTTCAATGTTTTTAAAGTAAGAAATTTCAATAATATATTCAATAATAATATTCAATATAATTCATGTAATAAGAGAACTATCGATTTGTACTGTCAGCCTTAACTTTTGCTTTTTACAATTAGACTAACAGGGGGGGGGGGGGTTACAGTACAGTACTACTTTATATTTAAGTCCTTCAACGCAGTCTCAAACTAAAAAAAAACACTTTAAACCGATGTTCAGATAATAGGTTCGCTGACAAAAATTTAGTGAATATTAGAAAAAAGAATCCGACCAGCCCAGGCATAATGGATTAGTACATACAAAAAGTTAGTCATGTATTGATAAAGTATTAAGCTTTGATGTGAAAAAAAAAATTGTTTTATTTTTAGCTTGCTTTATACTATTTAATTCAATTAAGTCAAATCTAATTCCAAATCATTTTAATTGTTTTTTCTAAATAACACTGTTTCAAGTATCCCCTACTTTTATTAGAATTAACGCAATTTAATCATTACCTCATTTTTAAGGTTATCACTTTTTATTTTCACACCAAAATTCACATATTAGCGATCTAATTATCAACACCACATTTCTTCTTTATCTGAACCCTTGCAAAATACGATTTCTATTTGTAGTATAATGAGCATCACTTTCCCCAAGCAGGGTGTCAAAAAAAACATGATTTATTACGTCATGCTACTACTTAGAGTGCTTCTAAACCTATACATGTTTTACATTAAATGCTACACCCTTGCAATATCATAAATCTGACCACAAGATCATCCCAATGACGTGTAAACGAGGCCAATACTGACAACGGAGGTGCGAGGTTAGCACCGGGAAAAGAGACGCAAAGACGTCATTTACGACGCGTGGACATGACGTCGGGAAAGCGTCATGTAAACATCGGACCATGGTGACACATGTCCGAAAAACGCACAATTCATGTATGCGAGTGCAAGAGCGGCGTGCGAAGTCGGGGAATGCTGATCACGGACATCGTCGGCAACACTCGGAACTTCAACCGAAGTCACTCGACAACACTTCGAGAACTCTCGGACAGACGTCGGGATTTTCCGGACGCCAAATCCGACTGATCCGAATACGAGGGTCTCTTTTGCATTGTAAAGCGACGATGTTTTCGCTTCACTTTACGCCCCGAATCGGACCCGAAGCACGAAGAGTCGTACTCCGAATGCGAGAGAAGCGGACGAAACGGCGAGAGTGGCGGAAAGGAGTAAGAGGGAGTTAAGGATTTAGTTCCTTTTAGTGTTCACACACTCACAATTACACACTCGATTCATGCAATTGGACCATGTTAATCCGAAAGAAAATAAGCAACACTATATTTTAAAAAACTAAGAACAAAAAAGTTTATTTAAAGCAACTGAAGTTTACACCGAAAAAAAAGAGTCGGAGCAAGATGAGGGGAGGGGGAAATTCTAAAAAATGTCGGATTTCTAGCTGTCATAAATTGCTCTAATAATATAAATATAACAATATAATAAATATAACATAGTAGATAACTATATAATAAATATAATAATCTTTTAATTAAAACTTTTATTTCAAACTCATGCAGTGAAAACAAGTTTAAACTTCATCCCATTTGCATATCCCTCAGAGGGTTAACAACAATAAAAAAATTCGTAACACTATGTGCAATCCTATCTTTCAAAATGGTAGCAACTTTAATGTATTGATATACCATTTCTGGGGTGAGTATTTAACTTTAATAAATGATCATAGATGGCGACACTATTGATTGTTTATTTTTTTATTATTTATTTTGCCAACAACAAAAAAAATAACAAAGGGGGTCAATGCTTAATACTCTATTACCTATGAGCTAAAATTATGTATGAATATGTTTATATCATGTGCTTTAATTTAGTGAAGGGAAGTGATGCATGAGCCACAAATCTCAAATATGTTTGTATGCATTATTTTTGATAAATATTTGTAAAAGTATGCATCAAATATTGGAATTTTGTACTCTATTTGAAAAAAAAATTTGCATTATCTGTAACAGTTGAAGTCATTTTTAAAGAATGACCTGTAAATCATATATACCTCCCTTCTAAATTGATATTTTTGTTCTAAAAATAAGAATAAAAATGGAAGATGTAGGAGAAAAAAAAATGGAGGGGATATAATCGAGAGACTAGGTAACAAAAAATTTAATGCACTTAAATTTCAAATTCGTGTATGGTTCCAATCATCGAAGGAAAAAACAGCATTTAAAGAAAGTAAAAGTATAATCTATTTCTACATACATCTTTTAGATTCTATTTAAAAAAAATTGTAACCACCATTGTTGGAGCTGTCATAACTGTTCCTTTATTTACTCTTAATATTTACAGAAATACCAAATAATCTATATTTAAGTTAATTTAAATGCCAAGTTGTATTTGTCGTGTGATTGTAAGTCAAAAATAAAAAATGGTAAGATCTTTTTATTGAAAATGAAACATTGAAATGTTATTTACACATCAAAGTATTGATGTAAATATTTTGAAAGTTAAAAATTACTTTATTCAAAAATTTTAACAATCACTGTCAGTAATAGCTTTTATGCTGTGCATTTCTGTTAAAAACTGCCCAACATATTTAGCTTCAACTAACCCTCTGAGCGATGCAGACACCCATCGCCTGACACTTTTTCTAGCAACAGACATACATTTTTTTTTTAAATGTAAGATTTTACTACATTTTAAAATGTACTAAGGAGTCATTTATAATCATCTGCAACATAAATAGGTTTTTTAAAAATTTAAATTTTCATTTAAAAACCCAAACGTTAATCTCAAGCAGTAAAAATAAGAACACTTCAGCCAATTTGATTATTCACCCAAAGGGTGAAAATAACCTAAAAATTCTAAAATGTCAGCCTTTAGAATTTAATTTTTAGGAAAAAAATCAGTACAATTAAATTTTGAAAAGAAACCACATGTCTATACATTGTATATAGTTCACTTCATTTTTATAAATTGTTAGATGATTTATAACCATGCTATAAAGTAATAGAATTGTATATTTTCAGAATGCAGCCTTTAAAAAAATTAATTTAAAAATCATCTTTTATTAATATGACAAAAAAAATCCCCTACCAAATTTAATTATTGAAAAAATATATAAAGTATATTTAGACATATATAAACAGATAATCTAGAATAAAGTATAATTTTTTTTAAATCTGTCAAAAAATGCTAAATACATACATTTGTAGATTATAATCTATATCGATTCCATCAAATTTTTCTACATTTAGATGAGAAAAAGGTTAAAAGTAAATTATAATAAAAGCTAGCTATGTTCCTTAGGAAGGGGAGGGTGTGGGGAGGCTGTACACAAGTTCATACAATCATGATATAGTAAGATTTTAATAGTACACTACTCAAAACAATTAGAGGAGTACTTTGCATACGTTTGTTAACCCTTTTAGTTCCAGCTTTTTATTTTTTTTTTATTCTAAAAATTTAAAATTTGTGAAAGATTCATTTGCATACAGGATGAAAACAGAAAAATAATCTTTTTTTAACTAAAATTTAAGGGGAAAAATAATAATCATAACTTTTGATTAAATTACAACAATAATTTTTTCAAAAAATTTTTGTTAAAAAATAAAAAGTTAAAATCAATTTTTAAACATCTAAAAATGTAAGCATGAAGAATTTAGTGTCAATTTATTTAATGAAATTGTTGCAGGGTGAATTTTTATTTTACCACGTTTTTCATATTTTTATTTAATTAAAACAAACATTATTCAATTCTTCAAATGATTCTTCCATCTAATGATAATAAATGTGAGGTTCACTTTGTGAGAAAAAAATTGCAAGCTGGTGATTTCAAATGGAATCATTGGGGATGAAAGGGTTTAAACCTTGCGCTCCCCTATTTATTTTGAGCAGTGTAGTTACATTAAAAACATTTTAAAAATTTAACTAAAAAGCTACTGTCTCAAGTTTCATAAAAATTCCCACTTTTCTAAGGATTATTAAGAACTGTACAAGCCCTGTATCAACTTTTTTCTCATTGCTCTGACATTTTAAAAATTGGAGTACTGCAATAGTTCAATTAGTTTCTTAATTAAAAAGAGTGATGGTATAACAATAATTAATTTCAGTAAATAAGAAATTGTTGCTTGGTTTCTTTAGGACTTACATGATCGTTCACATATGCATTCCAATTTTTTTGACAAATTGTATAGATATCACTTTAGCATACTGTCTGTCTGATATTTTGATAAGCTCAATTTTGTAAACAATGTATGCAACCCAAGGTAGTTTCAGAATTGCTCAATTACAAGTATTAAAAATTAAAATTGTTATAATTAGCATTCAGATTTTTCAATAAGCATTTCCATTCTATACTTAGATTTCTCCATATTTTATTTAATTATTCAAATTCTTAAGATTAACTAAGTTTCAATAACACTTAGAAACGTTAGTAAAAAATTATTTTAATTTATTTTTAAGCTTAAACTTATTGAAAATTTAATTTAGAAGCATTAATTTTTGAAGAGAA
>JAFNEN010001321.1:0-100672 GCA_019343175.1 Oedothorax gibbosus
ATGTTTCAGTGCGGGGGTCAATAAAAAATATTGTTTTTTTTTTTATTTTTTAATACATGCCAGTACATTTTAAAACCGTTCTCTGGTCCATCAAATTAAATTTTTTCTCATCGGGAAAAAAGCTATATTTCCCCTTACCCCCCCCAAATAAAAAACATACTGAAAAATATTTAGCGCTTTTAAGGGCTAAATAGTATTTTCTTAAATTTATTTAGGAACTAATTTTTTGCCTCTTTGTCAAGGATGGTCGAGGGAATAAAATTTTAAGAACTGGGGCCTTCGGTTGGAATTAAAATCATTGAGGGGGGACAGTTCGGGCTGATGCCTTTTGCCCCATAAATTTTTGCATAACCTACAAAAGAAAAATTGCCGACCCCCCCAATTTTTTCCATAGCAGGAAACGATTTCATATTTAATATGGTTAATAAGTTCGAATAAATTAAATTAGATTTTTAATTAAAGTGTATTATAATAACGAATATTTGCATACTTTTGCATGTGAATTGCTTTCCCATCGACAAATTTGTATAAATCCAAGTTTCACTGGTTATTTCTTCGACCTTATAATTTTTTCCAGGGCCTTATGCATTGGTAGGAGCTTCCTCTGCTATAAACTGCTCAACTAGAGCGATATGACTGAAAATAGGACGAGAGGAATAACTTTCATACGTGAGTTTTTCGGGGGGGTTTTTAATACTATCAATAAATATATATATATATATATATATAATATATTATATAATATTATATATATATATAATATATATATATATAATTATATATATATATATTATATATATATAATATATATATTAATATTATGTATTATATATAATATATATTATATATAATATATATATTATATATATATATATATATATATATATATATATATATATATATCTATATATATATATATATATATTATATATATATTAATTAATTTAATTATTTTAAAATTTATATTATTTTGTGTTTTTAACCATACAAAAGGCTACAATTTCGGAACATGTCCTGAACATGTCTATTTATGTGGAAAGTCTTTTCGCAAACTAAAATAAAATATTTTTATTTTACATGCAATACCAACTGCGTTTACATGTTTGATATATTTGCCGTAAAAAAATTTTTTGTGTGCATATTTTACAAAATTAAAAGTCGTTATTAAGTGAAAGACTGGACATGTTTCAGGTCTTGAGTGGCAACAGAAATGCTGCATGAAAATACTTTCTCTAGTCCTGATTGGTGAAACAATGTCACGTAAGAGCAGTTCACCAATCGGAGCACTGATCGAAGGAGGAAAATGCATCACCTGAAACAAACCTTGAATCGATTGTTTGAATAACGAAATAACTCCAAATATGGCAATTTGAGGAAAATAGAAAAAAAAAAAACTTTCTAAATCCGTTATTTCTGAATATTTTCTTAAAATTGGTTATTGACACACTCGTAAACGCTAATCATACTAGTTACTTTAGAAAAAATTATTTTGACTTTTAAAAAAAAATCAATTCAAAGTTGAAAGTCGTAGAGTTATTTCTTTATTCAAAAGTAACGACATTTTGTAGTTCAAAAACTTCAAACTCAATTTTAAATCAATAAGATACTTAAGTTTTTCACAGTTAGTATCAGGGGCGGCGGCAGCTGAGGGGCTAGGGGGCTCAAGCCCCTTGTCGGGCAAGGCTAGCCCCCCCCGTCGGGAAATTTTGAATTTCGTCGGGGTGTTAAAAACTAACTTATGATATCGGAAAAATTGAGTCTGAAAAAAAAACCTTTTAACCGTTTCAAAATTCAACACTGTTTCGCATTTTCCACAACTGTCGTCTCAGTCGTGGTTCGTACCCTTCTTCAATTGACCTTGAGTGCATACCACTAAGCGGCGAAATGTAATTTCTTTTATCGTCCCACCACCCCAAACAGTGGGGGTGTAGCTGTAGAAACCCTCTAAAAGCTGAGCAAAACAAAAACAAAAAAGGACGTTCTTTTAAGTTTCAGCTAGTATCATATGTCACACTGCTGACAAATTTATGGCCTCGGGGAACTTGTCGTGGGGTGCATAGTTGACCTTCATATGAAGGTCATTACCACTAAGTGTTTTCTTCAGAACGGATTTACTTAGTACACTTTTAAAAGATTTGCTTTTTTGTAAGAAATAAAGAATGTAAAAGAACAGACTACTTGTGGTATGTTAAACCTCAATTATTTATTGGATTTTTTGGAAGTATTTTAATATATATATTTTAATTTTAAAAGAATGATTTCCCCGATTATGATATTTTTTTGTGTTAAAATTAAATAGCAGCAAATTTGTTGTTTGTGCTCGTCTCGGCACGTAAAAAATGCAACGCAGTTTGAAATCTCTTTAAAAAGTTGTTTTCAAAATTGCTTTCAAATTTTGTACGTTTTTTTTTAAATACAAAATATGTATATCCTAATCGGCAACTTCAAAATTTTGTACCCCCCCCCCTTTTGAACAATCCTGGCTACGCCACTGATTCTAATAGTTCTCATTCCATGTGTACCACTACCACGGTATTTTGGAGATAATGATGCAAAAAAATATAATCTGTAAGAATCCTAGACTAGGGTCACCTCGATTTTGTCGTCCAATACCTGTACAGTTTTGTAGAGGAATCAACACTAGCTGAATTTACCAACACGTAGGGAATACTTAGAGCTAAAAAAAATGTTGTAATTTTAGCCTAAATTAGTTTAAATAAGAAAAAATAGGGCTTCATACTTCTAAAAACATGTAAAATTAGATGTTTTAGCCCATTGGAAAAACTTTCAGAGTTTAAGCCATATTTGTACCCCTTTGTCAAAATGTGCATCCCTAAAAATCATTTGGCAAGGCACCTACTGTTTGTTTTGTGGAAATTTTTGAGGATTTGTATCGAGTGTAAAAAGAAATCTGTATAGTAGCGCGTTTAGCTTTAAAAAAGTTTGAAATAGAATTTTATAATGAACAAAACTATTAATCGATTTCTAAATTTTTTGATTAATTGCGTTTTTTGTTTCATTTTGAATATTAATAATAACCTTGCGAAGTGTTTTATGTTGATTGTTGGTTATATTTGGACAATTCGAGAATGAATATTAAAAAAAACTTTATTTTTTAAATTATACTGAAGCCCCCCCCCCCCCCCCCCCCCCCCCCCCGTCGGGGTACGCCAGCCCACCCGTCGGGCAATTCCTAGCGCCACCACTGGTTAGTATAGTTGAAATGTCTAATAATGCATTGATTATGAAAATGTATGGGTCATTATATCAAAAAAATACACAAATAGTATCATTCAGGTTTGATTGCATGTAGATTTTTTTTATTTTATTGTTATGGAATTTTTTCTTGAACAGCATAAAAGAAAACCCTTTTAATTTATTCTTACATTATTTTAAAAATCAGAAAACAGTAGTTGGAACTTTATAGTTGGTAAACCACAGAATTGTATTTTTTTTATGTATTTCTATATTTCCGGGTACGTTACTAATCTGAGCTACTCAAAAGTGCGGGTATGAAAAAAGATCTTACCTGTTTTTCAGCGAATTTTTTTTTAATTGCAGCGTAAACAATCTCAAGGGAACGATATAACGCCGTAGTTATCTTCCGAAAATGATGTTTTCAACCGGAAACTCATAAGTTGATGTTACCGATCTGACATGAAAACTTAGTGACATGCATATTTAGCGTCTAATTGCGTGTTTTGTATTAATTTTCATAAAAATGAGGCATAATATTGACAAAACACATTAACTATAGTAGTAGTTTTATTCTAAAGTATATTTGTTATGAAAATATTAAACGTACCTATGTCATCTTTGAAAAATATGCATCGCAGTTGTGACATGTTACCGATCTGACTTTTGAAAACTTCAAAACCTTTCCCAGTAAAAAATAAACATGGAAAATTGTATGATTTTATTTGGACTTAAAGCAAAAAAAAGTCTCTACCAATTAAGAAAAAAAGTTTGAGGTACTATTTTTTTAAAAATAATATTAAATAATCGGTCGGAACGCGAATTAACCACTATCCTAATATTGACCCTTCTAAGAACATTTAATCGTTATGAAAGAGAAGAAAAAACATTAAACACATGCTACCAGGTTGAGTCAAAAGTTTTTTTGTATTTTACCTTGTCTTGTTTGGAAGGCCTGAAATTAACTTATGCAAATTACAGTTCCTTGGCAGACGATCTAAAATAGTAGAACGGAGTTTGACCTTGATAATCGTAGTCAATTGGTGCGATTTCTCACACCTGTGTAGACGTTCAGTCTCTTGAAATGGCTGACGATAAGCTAGCAATTCGTGTAATTTTGCGTTTCCTCCGGAAAAAAGATCTTAACGCAAGAGCAGGGCAAAAAAAAAGCTGTTGTCGATACAGAAGTTCTGCTGAAAGCTATTCAACACCAGCCGAGTTCTAACACCCGAGCATTATCAGAAGAACTTGGTCCTTCCCAAAATACCATCAATCTACACCTCCACTAACTGGAGGCGATCCTCCACTTTGGAAAGATAGATTCACTTTCATTTTGTTCCACGTGGCCGTACTGTGGAAGCTGACCTCTATAGTCAGCAACTGCAACGAGCATAAGATATTCTGAAGGCTCAGTATCCAGCATTAGTCAACAGTCAACGTGCACTCCTACAACTTGGCAACGCTTTAGCACACACAGCCAGACTGACAAGGAAAAACTTAAAGACCTGCAAGGTATCGAAGTGTCCAACCATTCTGCATACAGCCCACACCTTGCTTCGTCGAATTATTATCTTTTTCGGTTATTGGCTCACTTTCTGTCCAAACGGTGGTTCACTAATGTGAGTGATGTCGAGACGGGGTGTCGCGTGTTTTTTGCATCAAAGCCGGCCGAATATTATAACTATAGAATTGAACTTTTGACAGAGAGATGCCAAAAAACCATACTTCAGAGTGGAATGTACTTCAAGGACAATTTCCTTAGTATTGCATAAATGTTGTATATTTCTTTTGTATGTGAAAATACGAAAAAACTTTTGAATCAACCTGGTATCTTCAAGTCATGACGCCTTTCAAAAATAAAAATTATAAAATCTTTTCGAAATGAACAGATTTACCAACGAAGAAGCATGATGGGTTATTACGAGGGATATATGCTTATCTCAAAGCTTATTTTTTGTCCTGTTCCGTACCGCCAAAATTCCATTTTCGCTCCGACATTTGGGACATTAATTACTTTTTATACAGTTTTTGGGCTAACTCGCAAAAAGTCAAGGAATACTTCAACCTAATAATAAAAATGGATTGAAACAACTTAAGAAAAAATACCACCACGGAACTTCTCTAAATAAGCTGCTGCTGCCTATTTTCAGTGATCTGATGGACTGCAGAGCTGCTTTCTAAAGTTCATTATTGAACACGAATCTTTGTATCCTATTAATACTTTGATTTTTGTTGCAATATTGATTTTTGCAGGCTGTTTTACTTCATTTTTTAAATTTCATATCTCCTACATTATCATTGAAAAACCACTGCATTACTTGGTTAAAGAGAAATAAAAAAAAGAAGGTAAAACACAACGAGCTAACGTGAAGCAACGACAGCAGTTGATATAAAGTGTTACCAAAAATAAGAAATTTATATAATACCAGGTCTCCAACCGAATGGCCCATCAAAAGTAGCCCCACGGCTTGAAATATTCTTGTAAATTTCATTGAGAAGCGTCGCACTTTCGGTGGTTTCTTGAGTATTGTTTAGACTATCATCTTTGGATGATGAATAGAATCTGCAGTCACTAGACTCTATTAAATGCGTACAACTTTTCGTATATAATTTTTTAAAGGTAAGACTATCGGGAGCTAATTCGATATTTTCCATCTCATTCTTCTTAAAGTGTACGTAAAAATTTAAGATTATAAAATCTTTCTCTATATAATAAAGTTCGCGTAATACATACAGGTGTTTCAATACATACAAGCATTTCAGATCATGCAGGTGTTTCAAAAATGACCGCAATGGCAATATATAGGTTACGAAACAGCCAAATACATAAAAGCCTTTGAAAACAAACATATCTTTGCAGGATATACAGTATATTTTTCAAATAACAGATTTTGATAAGAAATCTTAATCTAAACATAATTTGCAAAAGGCAGAGGAGAAGGAGCGCAATGGGACACTTTTGATGTTTTAAACTTATTTTTATTTTTGAGAAAAAAAATTGTAATGACATTGAAGATAATGACATAAAAGGGTAGTTATGATAGTGAAAATAAAGATAACTATAGTAATAATAATGACGAGAATGACATTGGTGATTATGGCAATAATATTAGTATATGATAATAATATAATGATATGATAGCGTTGATAATGATAATAATGATTTGTTCTTCGCAACTCCCCTCCATTTGAGGTCCACATGGATGCTGCTTCGACACCAAATTCCCTCACGTTTCTCCTCTAGAGAGTGGGTGATAGCACACGGTTATACTATCTCTATGGTTAAATCTTGCTTTGTCAATTTTTATCGCGGTTTTTACTACTAATAATAATAATTTAGATTTTAAGTACTATTTATTGCACTACTACCTTTAATTAAGGAATCTACATTTTTATAAAGTAAAAATACAATCGAACCCCGTTAAAACGAACTCGAAGGGATCACCGAAACATTTCGTGTCAACCGAAATTCATGTTAAGAGCCAGTTTTTTTAAAAATCGGGCAAAACAGGCAGGTTTGGATAGTTGACATTTTTAATTTTGCTGAAATTTGCAGAATATGTTCTTTATGTAAAACTATTAGACACGTATATTTTTTTTTGCCCAAAAAAATTTTGTTTATTAAAGTTTTGGGGGGTCAAAGTTGAAGATCGTCCGTTTTTTGAAGAAAAACCCGAACCAAATTACATGGCAATACTTTTTGTGTAAAGAGTCAAAAATCGCAGTGACAATATTTTCGTGTTCTACTTGTTCCATAGTACATGTTAGGACATAAAAACTTATTGTTGACATTTGGCACAAAGGTCACGGGTCATTCAAAGTCATTCGAAAAAAAAAATTCTGAACTTTTGACCTCCAAAATTTTCTTGTGCCAACAGTGAACCAAAAGTGTATATGATCCAGTGAATACATACTAAAGAGAAGTACCCAAAATTAGCAATTAATGTGCGGTGGCACTTTTGGTTGCAAAAATATTTGACTTTGAAATTGCCGAAAATCCAAAATTGCATGACTTTCAAGGTCATTTATTCCTTCTGCCAACATTGGAAACGTAGGGTGCGAAGTAGATCTACCTCCTCGTGGTGCACCTGGTAACACTTTTATAGTGGCTAAAAGATCTACAACGTGGCATTATGTCTTCGTCTTCTCAATTTGACACTCTTCGAGTACTTCAGTGGAATGCGGGTGGACTGTCCCAATCCAAGCGCATGGAGATCCTGCAGACTTTGGGCGAAAGGGACGTTGATGTTTTTGCAATTATGGAGGCTAATCTGACAGATAAAAACCTGAAATACTACTCCTTTAGGGGATTCTCTCTTTATGTTCTCAAAAAATTCAGACAAGTTGCAAGTGGCATATTGATCGGTGTTAAGAGAGAATTAACAGCTGACTTCCGAATTAACAGCTGACTTCCGAACTTCTTCGATTAAAGAGATGGGGGTTGATGGAGATAAAAGTGAAGTTGTACATCTGGATGTTTGGAAATGTGGAGTTCATTTTAAAATCCTTGCTATATACAGCCCACCTGGTAACGACCCTGATTTTTCTTATGTTAACCACTCGAAACATTCTATGTTTATAGGTGACTTTAATGCTCATTCTCCTGTTTGGGGATATTCTGACACAAACAAAGCCGGACGGAGGGTCCAGGACTTCCTAAGTTCGTCCAATTTTGAACTTATCTTTAACAAAAGAGACCCGCACACTTATCTGCATTACAATGGTAGGAGCACCACCCCAGACCTGCTGATGGTCACTGCCGACCTCCACAGCTTCACCAAGCGCTCCATTATGAAGGACCCGGGTTCGGGACATAGGCAAGTGCTAGCAGAGATTATGATACCAAAAGCAGAACAGAGACCTTTCACACCATCAAAAACATCTTGGAATTTCAAGAAGGCAAATTGGCCTCTCTATACACGATTAGTGGAACAAGAACTCACCCAAGATAAACTGGACTTTGCTCTTAACCCAAGTAAAATCTATAATACTATTAAAGACATATTGATATCTTGTGCTAAGAAATCTATCCCTAGAGGAAGACAGAAGAAATATAGATCTTTTTGGACAGATGAGTTGACCTCATTGAAAGATAGAAGAGACAGGCTTAGAAGAAAGGCGGAATTGACCTCTCGCCCCTCTGATGTCCAGGCTTGGAGAAAGCAAAGCGCTTACTTCAGAAAGAAATTAACTGAAAGCAAGAGATCTTCATATAACGATTTTATTTCAAATATTAATTACCAATCTGATAGTAAAAAGGTGTTCAAGTTTGTGGGCAACCTAATGAATGATCCTGTCGCTCCGCCAAAACAATCCTTTATGGTTGATGACAAAAAACTTTCTTCGGACTCCTCTGTAGCGAGTGCTTTTGTGCAGTATTTCTGTGGAGCTGGTTGCAAAGGCAACTACGCAAAGGTGCACTCGTCCAGAGTTAAACAGGAAACTGCACGCCACGAGTTGCATGTTGATCCCAACTCTGATCCCATTTTTGATGCACCAATTACTAAAGACGAATTAATCTATGCTATAAGAAGTCTCCCCCGTGGTAAATCACCTGGCGGGGATGCGATTCACTCAGAGTTTCTCTTTCATCTTGGCCCTTGCGCTCTTGAAACTGTTTGGGTATTTTTCAATCTTATCTGGAATACTGGAAACGTACCTGCTGACTGGCGAACATCTATTATTATTCCCATACACAAGAAGGAAAAAGACCCCACAGACCTCCATAACTACAGACCTATTTCGCTTACCAGTATTACTGGGAAAGCCATGGAGAAAATAATCGTCAGAAGACTTAACTACTATTTAGAAACCAACGGAATTCTCGCTGAGGAGCAGGCAGGGTTTAGAAACTCTAGATCTACTGACCAACATGTTGCCCTCCTGAGTCAACACATCAAGGACGCCCTGGATAACAGGCAGGTCCTGACAGCGGTTTTCGTCGACCTCAAGTCTGCATACGACAAAGTATGGCGAGAGTACCTTCTGCTGAAGTTGACAAAATTGGGTATCAGAGCAAACCTCTTCAACTGGATCCGAAGCTTCTTGTGTCAACGCTCCTGCCGAGTTAGATATGGTAATAGGCTGTCGAAATCTAAGACCTTAAAAACTGGCCTTCCACAGGGAGCTGTTAGTAGCTGCTCTCTTTTCAATATTTACATAAATGACCTTATTCTGAAGATAAGAGAAATCCCTGGAATCAAGTCCCTACTATACGCAGACGATCTCGTGTTTTGGACAGTTTCCAAAAAGGGAAATGCAGTGAGAAACATAGAAACAAAACTCTCTACCACTTTAAGTGCTTTGGAAGCTTGGTGTGATACTAATAACATGGAGGTGAATTTAAACAAAACTCACTGTATGACTTTCTCACTAATGCACCAATCTTTAGATCTTAAATTACTTTATAAGGGCACTCACATCACCTTGTGCGATAAATTTAAATATCTTGGAGTGACATTTGACCGCAGATTAACATTCAAGCCCCATGTTGAGGATATTTCCAACCGGTCCACAAAGAGACTCAGTGCACTTAAACGCCTAACTGGGGCAAGATGGGGTTCTTCTAGTCAAACCCTTCTCCAGACTTATCACGCATTTATCCTCCCTCTTCTGACATACTGTTGTGAGCCCCTTGTTGTGGCTGGGAAGAATGTTATCGATACTCTGGAGAAAATACAAAATCAGGCCCTCAGAATTGTCACTGGTGCTGTAAAGACTACACCGATAGATTCCATGCTTCTCGTGACTAAGGACAAACCAATAAGAAGCGTAATCCAGGAGAGGGCTTTAATCCTCTGGGAAAGGATCACTAGAATACCTGGATGTTTCACGTTGTGGAGCGGGATTAATCTAGATATGACAAGAAATCTAAAAACTCAGGCAGGCTTTCTGCAGGGAGTTCTCTGTTGGCATCACCAAAGACTGGTAAAATGCAAATTTATTGTTTCCTTTTATCTGCGCCAGGTGTCGCTATAGTTTTTACTTTTACTATATATACATGTTATTTTTACAATAAAGATTCGTATTCGTTTACATTAAAACTGGTGTCAGTTTCCTTTCTCCAAATTAACACGGCCTTCATGTGGTAGCAGAGCGCCGTGGTTCCGCATGGTTGAGCTTAGTTGCATAGAAAAGTTTCGCTCGCGTGCTACATCTAGAAATTCAATCAATTAGAAAATGCTTAGTCTTGATAACGCATCTTCTGTTCCTCTTCTGAATGGACAAAACTACCATATTTGGTCAATTAAACTTGAAGCAGTTTTATCGTTAAGAGGACTTTCCGACGTAATAGAAAACGATGAACCCACGTCAGACGACGCAACCTATAAAGACTGGACTATGAAAAACTCTAAAGTTGTGTCAATTATAAAGCTCTCGTTATCCGACCAGTATGTTCTCCAGTACGGTATGGAAAAGAAGGCTAAAGATTTATGGACTAAGATAAAGACCGACTGTACTGGTGGAATAGATGATAGAAAGATAGACGCCAGCCAAGAGGTAAAGAATTTACGAATGATGGACAGCGAAATCGCCAACGATTACGTCGCACGAGCTAAAGGACTGGTTACGAAGTGTGCAAGCCTCGGACTTATGATATCCAGTCGAGAACTAGTATTTTATGTCGTTCGTGGTCTCAATGGAAAGTTCGCCGGAGTTCGTGAGATTCTGAAGACCCAAAGAGACAAATCTCTAGATGACATCTTGGAGACCTTACGTGAGGAAGAACAAGCGTTTCAACGAGGAAGTGGATCCAGCCCAAAGAGTGAGCAAGCATTTGCCGTTAGAAGATCCGAGAAGATCTGCAGTTACTGCTCTGGACGGGGGCATGTCTGGAAGACGTGCTACAAGCGACTGAACCAGCAGAAGTATTCCCGGACAACTAGCAAGCGCCGAAGTTCCAGCTTTGGTGACAACAGCCCGAAAACACGCGGTTGGAGGGGCAACTCCGCTTTGACCGTGTGCTCCGATAACTTCCCAGCTTCTGATGATTCTGACGTTTGGATAATGGACAGTGGGGCAACAGCCCATATGGTAAATAACTTAAAATGGTTTTCTAATTTTGAAAATAGTGATAACGAAGTTCAATTAGCTGGTATTGATACTACACTAAAAACTAAAGGTACAGGAACTGTTAAGGTTAAATATAAAGACGATAATTTGGATATATTAAATGTTATTTATGTGCCTGAGTTAAGATTTAATTTACTATCGTTAACAACTTTATTAGAAAAAGGGTTTAAAATTACGTCTAAGAATAACTATATGCTTGTTACCGATAATACTAATAGATTGATTCTTAAAGCAAATAAAATAGATAAGCGTTTAATAGTTAAATTTGAACCAAATGCTAAACCTTTGGAAAATGAATGTAATTATGCTAACAGTGATTCGAGTGGACTTTGGCATAGACGATTGTGCCATTTGCATTATGACTATATGAATAAAATGGTAAATGATAACTTAACTAGAAATTTCCCTAGTTTTAATAAAGTAACGACATTTGATTGTGAAGTATGCAGTGTTAGCAAAATTACCAATAAACCTCATAAATCAATTACTCAAAGTCAAAGCAAAGCTGTGCTAGAATTGATTCATGTAGATTTATGTGGTGAAATGCCTGTAAATTCATTGAATGGTTCTAGATATTTTTGTTATTGTAGATGACTATTCTGGAATGTATTTCACATATTTCTTAAAACATAAAAGTGAAGCTATCAACGCGATAAAGGTATTTAAATCTACGTATGAGAACTTGTTGGGTCAACGGATTAAACGTTTTAGATCTGACAATGGGGGTGAATTTATAAATAATGAGTTGAAATCTTATTTCGAAGAATGCGGGGTAATTCATGAAAAGAGTGTTCCTTATAATCCTTCAAGCAATGGAAAAAGTGAAAGAGCTATTCGAGTACTTTGCGATCGCGCTAGAACTATAATTTACGATAGCGGACTGCCTTTAAAGTTTTGGGCGGAAGCCATTGCTTGTAGTACCCACATATCTAACTTAACTCCTAGAAAATCAAAAAATAAAACTCCGTACGAGTTATTTTTCCAAATTAAACCTAACGTTTCATATCTTAAAGTGTTTGGCTGCGTAGCTTATTATCATACACCCAAAGTGTCTCGTAATAAATTGCAAATACCTGGGAAAACTGGTATTATGATTGGTTATTCTCGAGAAAGACGAGCTTATCGTATCTATAACGTAGAGGAAAACCGCGTAATCGAAGAACGGTCCGTAAAGTTTAATGAAAATCTAAAAGGTTCGAATCTAATAAAACATTCTTTTGATAATACTTGGGATATAGAAAAACACTTTAATAACGAATTCATTAGTGCAGATGTAGAAAAACTGCAAAATAATAAAAATCTTATAATTTATGATCGAAACTCTAACCTACCCGAACCCATTACCGAAAGTGAGTCGCAAAAACAGCGTGGTAGACCACTCGGAATGACAAAAGTAAAAGCCCAGGAAATACATCGCCAACAGTGTTTAGAACATGAGCAAAAATTGTTATATGAAGGCGTGAGACGATCAGAAAGGTTAAAACCAAACTTAACATCTCTAGTAACTAGTGACATACCGAATAACTACGAGGAAGCTATGTCCAATAGAAATTCGAACGATTGGTTCAATGCAATGAAACGGGAATTAAAATCGCTAGAAAAACATAACGTGTGGGAAATAGTTGATAAACCTAATAATGCAAAAATTGTTAAAAGTAAGTGGGTTTATAATGTTAAACAAGATACAAACGGCTTAAGATATAAAGCGCGTCTTGTTGCATCTGCATTTAATCAAATCAAATCTTTGGATTACGATGAATGTTATTCTCCAGTTGTTAATATAGAATCTTTCAGATTGTTGCTGTCATTAGCTGCAAAACTAGATTTGAGTGTTCAGTTTTTTGATATTTCAACAGCCTATTTACACAGTGATTTGAAAGAAACTGTATACATGTCAACTCCTCCGGGATTTGAATACGGGGAGGATAAGGTTTGTAAACTTAAGCGTAGTATTTATGGATTGCCTCAATCCGGAAGAAATTGGAATCACAAATTGAAAACTGTACTATTAAATATTGGACTCAAACAATTTGCTTCTGATAATTGTGTATTTGTTTTAGATGATCCGAATTGTTTCTTTGCTATATGTATTTATGTAGATGATCTTGGATTTTTTAGCAGTGATCAGAATGTAAGTAACGATATTATTTGCAAGCTGCGAAATCATTTTGAAGTTAACGAAACTACTAAAACTGGTAAATTTCTCGGTTTAGAAATTAGCATAAATGAGAATGGAATTGGAATTTCTCAAAAGCAGTATATAGAAAATATACTAGAAAAACATGGTATGACTGATTGTAAATCTGTTAAAGTTCCTATTTCTAAATCACAAGAGAGAATTTCAGATGATACGGAAGAATTAGCTGATAAAACTAAGTATTTAGAATTGATCGGTGAATTGTCGTATCTTGCAAATCGTACTCGTCCCGATTTAAGTTTTGTTGTTAGTTTATTGTCTCAATATAACCAAAAACCTGAAAAGCGTCATTACATGCAATTGAAGAGAGTTCTAAGATACTTGCAAGGTTCTAAAGATCGTGTTTTATTTTATAACAAAAGTGTTGATCATATTAGTGTTAATGCTGATTCAAGTTGGGGAAATGCTGAAGGTGGAAAGTCTTTCTCCGGGTCAGTTATTATGTTTAGCAAGTCTTTAGTTCTTTGGAAAGCAAATAAGCAAAAATCGGTAGGGATGTCTACTTGTGAAGTTGAACTTTTTGCAATTGCTGATGCTACTAAGAATCTGATTTGGATTTGTAATTTATTAGAAGAGTTAAATTGTTCAAAATATGTAAACTATCCTATTGAAATATTTTGTGATAATAAAGCCGCAATAGATTGGTGCAAGGCTGCTAAGTCTTCTGTTAAAACTAGACACGTTAGTTTAAAATTAAATTTCATTAGAGATCTCATTGAGAATAGTAAAATTAAGTTAATTCACTGTACTACTGATAAAATGTTAGCAGACTTTTGTACTAAAGCAGTTCCTGAAACCAAGTTATTGTGGACTCTAGATCAAGTTGGACTGATTAAGGATGCCTAATTTCGTTGTGTTCAATTTGCATCTTCCCAAGGGGGAGTTTGTTGGCATCACCAAAGACTGGTAAAATGCAAATTTATTGTTTCCTTTTATCTGCGCCAGGTGTCGCTATAGTTGTTATTAGAAGAGTAAGAGCTAAGAAATTCATTTGATCTAAATTGTCAACCCGAATCTATCGTCCAACCACAAAATACAGTGATTTCTAATAATTATCAAATTATTCTTGATATTGGACAATCGGTTACTAAAAACTCTACGGACCCTGTTATTTTGAAAGCTCTTGCTCTTGAAGTAATTGACGTTTCCTATCCTGAATCAGATTGGCTCCGGATTTATACTGATGGATCCCTCCTGTCTGATAGTCCTAATGTAGGGTCCGGTGTCTTCTCCGAAATTTTTTCCTTTTATATTCCTGTCGGAGAGGGAAGTTCGTTTGACGGAGAAATTGCTGCTATCGGAATTGCTCTGTCCCAACTACTATGCCACTTAGATAAGTTTACAAGAGCCGTGGTATTAAGTGACTCCAAAGCTGCCCTATTGGCTATCGTGTCTAACAATACCTTAACACAGGACATCCTGGACTGTCGTAATCACATGAAAAGACTGGAATCTCTTGAAAAAGTCATCGTGTTCCAATGGGTTCCTGCCCACTGTGGGATTCCAGGAAATGAAATGGCAGATTTCCTTGCAAAAAAGGGCGCTTCAATAAGGCAAAAGTTTTCCCACCCTCTGCCTTTTTGTACAGCTAAAAGCCTCGTCAAAACAGCTATCAGAGCTCAAGCTCAGAAAGACCTACTCAATCGTACCTCCACCAAATCCTGGAGAAATGCCATCCCAAAGCTACGAAATGGTCCAAGACATAGAGCAGTTGCTGAATTTCGCCTGGCCACTGGGCACGATTGCCTAAGAAAGCATCTGTTTCGCATCAATGTTGCTAATTCGCCCATCTGCCCTCTGTGCAGTCTTGGAGAGGAGATGGACTCTGCCCACCTCCTGCGATGTTCTGCCCTTCGGAAGAGTACCCTCTCAGAGCGCTACTGGGAGGCGAGAGACAAGATAAGTTGATGGACTTTGTTGCAGTGATTTCTTTCTTGTTCTGTTCGCATTGTTTGAATTACTGTAACTGTCCAATAACTGCCATTAGAAATAAAATAAAAAAACATTGGAAACGTATAAAATTAGCTGTAAAATAATCCGTATGTATTGTAGAAACAAAATCAATTCACAAACCTATAGGTATTTGCTCAAATTTTATTTAATGAGGCTCTAAACTTTGAAAAAAACTCGCAATTTTGTGTTTTCTGCAAAGTTTAGAGCTCCTTTACTGCTTGTACCAAAAGTAACCAGTTATAAAATTAGCTAGAAAATAATCCTTATGTATTGCAGAAATAAAATCAATTCACAGACCTATGGGTATTCACTCCAATTTTATTTAATGAGGCTCTAAACTTTAAAAAATGCTCACAATTTCGTGCAATTTTGTATTTTCTGCAAAGTTTAGAGCTCCTTAATTGCTTGTACCAAAAGTAACCAGTTATAAAATTAGCTGGAAAGTAATCCTTATGTATTGCATAAACAAAATCAATTCACAGACCTATTTTATAGTTGATCCAATTTTATTTAATGAGGCTCTAAATTTTGCAAAAAAAACTCAAAATTGCGTGCAATTTTGTGGCCTGAAACATGCACATTGTATGTGAAAATATTGCAGTAAAATTTCGAATATATTTTTTAACTAACTTTTATTGTTCCATAAATATTTTGATAAAATGATAAAAATATATGTCTGACTTCTTTTTTTGGATTTGTTTTCCCTAGTTGAGCACTTATCCGCTGGAACTCATAACTTTACTAAGATTAGCAGCACATTATAGACAAAGTACGCTTTACGTATACTAGAAAACTTAAGGCATCTTCTTGCTTAACTTTTGCTGTAGCAAATGAGAGCATAACTCTTAAAACGCTTCTAATTTGAGAAGTGGTCAAATATTCAAATTGTTGAAACATTTTTCTTCCATTATGATCTATTTGTTCTCTTATTTCCTTCATTGCACTTTAGGGGGAAGATTTTATACCGGTTTTTTTGCCCTTTTATAAAGATGTTATAAATAAACAGTTTTTATTTGAATGTAAAACGTGTTTTTTTTTTCTCTGTGGAAGTACACAGCCTGTTTCAAACAATTTTTTTTCTGATGTATTGTTTTTAAGAGTTATGGGCTTATTTGCTGCTGCAAAAGATATGCAAGAAGATGCCTTAAGTTTTCCAGCATAGTAAAGCGTACTTTTTCCAATGTGCGTTTTTTACGTAATTTTTCTAATGTGTGTGTGTAAAGTTATGAGTTCCAGCGATTAAGTTTAACTCATCTAGGGAATACAAATTAAAAAAATCATACATATATTTTTCTCATTTTATCAAAACATTTATGGAACAATAAAAGTTAGTTAAAAAATATATTCGAAATTTTACTGCAATATTTTCACATACAATGGGCATGTTTCAGGCCACCAAAATTGCACGAAATTTTCTTCTACGTTATAATCAAGAGTTAGGGTTAGTTTTAATTATCCTTACACTAGAGCTACACTAGGGCTATCGGTGACGGGTATCGTAATTTAGAACCACAGTCGCGTTATCATCAAGAGATTTATGACGTATAACTGTAAAATAAAATGCGATTGCCCCACATAGATTTAAATCATGCGTTTTTTAACTGAAACACACCATGCGTAACTTTTGGGGCAAGTCAAATGCAAATGAAATTAGGGGCAAAATTAGGGGCATCAAATGCAAATGGATCTGAACCATTTTTTAATACTATATATGAATGTGTGCAACGCATATAAAGAAAATTATTCAATAAGAAAAAAAAATTTAGTTTTTCAAAGTGCAATTTGTCCCATTTACAGAGAATAACCCATGTATAGTTTATTCGGAGTAGCGCATACCACAGAAAAATTAGGAAAAATATTTTTCTGGCAGGTTCAAATTGGTTTACTGCATAGGCCGCTTCAATTTTATCCCGATTTTTTAAAATCGTTGACATGGTGCTTTTAGCTAACCCATATTTAGACGCAATTTTTGCTTTTTTTAACCATTTATATTGTCAATATCATTTAATTTTATTTTAGTTTTGTTTATAAAGAAATAGACTGCTGCTTTCGTTTCATTTTGAATGAAAATCAATAAGTTTAAATGTGAACCAATTCTAATTTCATATGTTCTTTTCCTTTGACCTCTGTAGAGGAACACCTACGCTTTTCATGGCGTAATGGATCATCATACACTTGGATAATCATTCATTGGATTAAAATTGACGGAAATTATTAAAATTTCATGGAAAATCTCGTGAAACCAAAAGTAAGACAATTTATTTTTAGAGTGTTTGTTGCCGTTTTTTATGTTTTGTTTTATTTGTTATTGGAAACTTTGAATAGAAAAAAAAGTCAAATCCTGAATTTTGTGTTCGGGTTAAGCGGATTTCGCCTAAAGCGATTTCGCGTTGAGAGATATTTTAAGCATTAGCTCAAATCTTTCTAGTCCGGGGAAATGCTTTCAGTTCATGTTAAGCGAATTTTCGTGCTAAGCGAGTTCGTATTAATGAGGTTCGACTGAAATTATTAATTTAAAGTATAAAAGGGCGTTTTTCAGCAGTAGGGTCATTCCTCAGAAAACGTACAATTTGAGGCGAAAAATTTCGAAACAAAATATCGATGTATGTTTTTCAAACTTTGGATTTCAGTTACACTTACATACTACAATAGAAATATAGCACCGGTCCAGATCATACAATTAATATTAATTATTCTGATAGTAAGTCTTAATTTAATAATGTTTCATTTAGAAAAGTTTCGACCCCCAAAATTAACATAAAAATATTTTATTGATGTGTTACACTTTAATAAAATTTCAGCTTTAATTTATTATATTAGTTCACGGCAAAATATAGTGTTATTATTGTGATTCCTTTTACCAATAATCATTTTGATTCCTTTTGGCGAGAATAGCCCTCGTGTAGCTCTAGTGCGATGATAATTCAAACTAAACTAAACTAAACCTTTTGGCGAGCGTACTATTTTTTTGGGACTATGTGTCCATGCGCGCGTGTACACATGCGTGATACGGTTCACCGCCGGGGGAGCACGCGACACTCTATCTACTACTAAGCAGAAGTAACGGACGTCATAAACTATTTCGGGAGTAATGCTGTGTGCTTTTTCTATGTTAATTTACTATGTGAATAAATGAGAAATATTTAACTGGACGATCCACTGATTTACTAACAAATGGCAGCGAGATGCGTGTTTGCGACGTATTTATTAGTTTTTCGAAATGTGATTTGTAAACGAAACCAAAAGCGTCGTAACGTAAAGCACGTGTTTAACTCCTGAACTCTAAAATTGCTGTATGAACAATTTTGGAGGACTGTGTGGTGAATTGAAATACTGTGTGATAACCTAACACCTTGATATAATGGAGGAACTCAACGTTCTGGAACATAACGGACAAAATTACTTCATATGGACGGTAAAAATACAGGAAGCACTAACATTGAAAAGACTGGATAAAGTGATCGTGGAGAAAAAACCCTACTATTTAAAGGATGATGAATCTACTAACTGGGAACAGCGTAACACAGACGCAGTAGCTTACATCAAATTATCGTTATCGGACCAGCAAGCTCTCCAGTACGCAACAGAAGTAAATGCGAAAACTTTGTGGAAAAAAATAGTCTAACTTTACCGGTCAAAAAGAAGACAGAAAAATTGATATCGCAAACGAATAAACGATCGTCTACCACGCGCAGTCCTCGAACAGTGGTTCGAGGACTGCGTGGGCGATTTTCAAGAGTCCGAAACATCTTGAAAACTCAACGGGACAAGGCAGGGCCGGATTACCAATTAGGCAAGGTAGGCAGTTGCCTACAGGCCCCGTACATTTTAGGGGCCCCGCAACTTCCAAGTCAAAAAGGGCCCCTCAAAATTTAAGTTTTTGCTCCCGAAAAGATTTTTTTTTTTTTTGGAAGTTGGAAATTTCATCGCTCGAGTTGAAAAACAAACACAACACAAACCCTAAAAGGGGCCCCAGATTCACACACACCTCACAACACGTGGTAATGGCCCAAGAGAAGTTAACGTTATCTGAGGCAATAAACATGGTCGGATACAATTACCACTGTCTTCTGCGAAATACGTTATAAGGGGCTATTTTTGCAGCTTTCGCGCCCCTCTCCTACAGGGTTGTAACAAACACAAAAGCTATAGATAAATAGCACCTAACTTGGCTACTTCGCTGTAAACTGGTCACATCAAGATATCTTTGATGGGTTTTTTTTTGGGCTAAGTTTGGGTCCACTAAAAGTAATTTTGAATCGATGATCGAATTTTTGTTTCGAGGTTCTAGTAGGAAGTAGGTGTTTTGGTTACGATTTACTAACGTTTAGGTTTGTCAAATAAAAAAGCTCGTTAGGATTTTTAAAAAATACCAATAAATACGCCTAATTTATAAGATAGTTTTTGAGAATTTTAAAAATACATGTTTTTAACTGAATTCCAACACATTTATAATTTTTGCTCCAAACAAAAAAAATTATTATTTTGCAAACTTTCTTTTTTTTTATTCCTAATAATTAAAAAAGAAGAGAAATTTGGTATTAACATTGCAGAGATTTCCGACAATTTGTCTGTATCCTTCTTTCAAATTCCGTTCTAATTTACGATATTAAAAAATATTTTTTTTTTTCATTTGAAAGGTATGACAACATGGATCAATCTTTTCTCCTGTAATGTCTGTACGAAGGACATCAATGTTCACTCGGACAGAGACAGTAGAATCAAGCCTTAAAGTGTATCAAATATCAGTGAAAAATTTGCAAATCATTTAATTTTAAATATGAAGTAGTAAAAGATACAAATACGTATTCGACGGAAATAAAATATTGAAAAGTTGGTAAGAAACATATCAAAATATCTACATGACACATACCACATACAATGTGCATAAAAACTGTTTTTTTCCCCAAAATGTGACAAAATCATATTTAAAAAAAAATGTACGACCCATTGCAAGCAACATTTAGTTTTATAAAAATTCATTTTTTATAAGGTACATAGGTAAATAGTAAAATAATATAGTTTTTAAAATAAATTTTATTTCTCCAAAAGAAAAAAACTTTCAGCTGAAAGTAATTTAACACCACAAAAGACAAGATAATATTTATAATGTGGTGTGTGTGTGTGGAGGGAAGGGGTATAGGCTGTCGAAATAAATACTTTCCGTGATTAGGGATGGTTGGGGATCGTCACCTCCACTTTCCAAGAACAAAATCCGAATCCATATTGTCCAGTTTCTGCAAAAATCATCCGATTTTTATCAAAGCAGGCGATGAAACCTTTTGGGTTTTATGACCAAAGAAGGAAGGCTGTTTGCAAGGTTTTTGTTTGTCCGAGCAAGGTTTTTGTTTGAAACTCGAGACAATTGTTTACGGCCTCCCACAGTTTCGAAACATTTTTTTCAGGGGCACTAGTACGTTGACTCAGTACTTACCAGATCTTCGACCGATTTCCTGGACTGGAAAATGGACGAAAAATAGATAAGACACTAAATTTATTGCTGGTGTGTCACTAAAGGCTGTAAGTTCAATTCAATCCTTATAGCCACCGAATCTCTTTGGTGTTGGGCAGCTTAGTATTTAACTCTGTGTGGAATCGTTGATTATTTTTTCTCTGTCTGGATCGAGTTTATTGGGAGCCGGAGAATTTGACCGGAGACAATTTGCCCGCGGAGAATTTGCCTTGGATAATTTGCCCGGGGAGAACTTGACTGATAGGGCTGCCAGGCATGGCGAGGAAAATTTAGAATTTGACTAATTTGTAATTAATATCGGATTAATTTATTAATTATTAGTAAATTTTATTATTAATCCAACTGTTTTATAAAACTTATGTTGAAAGTAAAATATTTATTTAAATTAAAAAACTAATAACGGTAAATAGTTTAAATATGAAAAAAAAATTATGTTTACATAATTTTTAAAATTCAAACAATTCTTTGGTTTAATTACCTTACGTTTTTTAGAATTAAAACGTGGAAATTAATTACGGATTGACTATTTAAGTTGACCATAAGTTGATAACAGGGATTACCAGTGTAATTTAACAAGAAGTAGTTTTACATTCTTCTTCTTACTTTCTCGAAACTTACAGCGAATCTAATATTTATTTATGTTATTGTGTATTAAAGTTTTTTAATAATTAGTTTTACCTCCATTGACTTGAGATGAGAAAAATCTCTGAACTGGGCGAAAAGCCGCCAAATCCGGCAGCGCTATCCAAAATCGCTATCAGTCAAGTTCTCCGAGGTCAAATTGTCACCGGTCAAATTCGCCGGCATTCGAGTTTTTTTGTCATTCATAAGTGGCTAAATGCCTGTTTAAAGGTAAGATATTAATAAAAATTTAATTTCATTTAATGTCAAAACTTAATATAGTTGAGCTTTCGTAAAAATATAAATTTCGCTTTAATATGCACTATTTTTATATTTTTATGGACATAGTGTTCCAATTAAATTGTTGATTGAGTAATTGTTTAAATTTTGATTAATTGTGTATATCTGTTAGAATTTAGATTTATTGGTATTGATAAATTAATTCCTACACAATTAATTCTACAATTTTAAAATTTGGATTCTATTGATTTTATTTATGTGAGTTCTGATATACACTGAAAAAAAAATGTAGCATTTCTCAATGTCATAAAGAGAGCGGGGGAGGGGGGAGTTAAGCGGGCCCCGTCAAAATCAACTGCCTACAGGCCCCTACACTGCTTAATCCGGCCCTGGGACAAGTCTATGGACGGGGTGCTCAAAATACTACGTGAAGAGGAGCTGATCAGTACCCGAAATTGACATACCGAGGGGTCGAGCTCGGAAGTGTTCTACTCTAAAAAGAATAATAAACATGGAAATAGCGGTCGAGTATGTCATAACTGCAGAAAAGTTGGTCACGTGGCAAAAGATTGTTTCTACAAGAACAAATATCAAAACTTAACAACAACCGTGGACGCGGTGGCGGAGGTAGAACCAGAAAACCGAACCAGCATATCTACAGCACTGACGATACTACCGAAGATGGCAGTACGAGGGACCGCACTACAAAAGTACGAAACAAGAAACAGTCTATGACAACATTTGGATTTTAGAAGAAGTTATTTAAAGCAATTCTAAAAGAAAATAGACTAGAGGTATATTTAAGTCCATTAGATAATTTGGAATGTTATTTGTCTAATGAAACATATAATAACTATAAAATGTGGCACAGTCGATTGTGTCATGAAATCCGAAATACATGTTTAAAATGAAAGATTATATTGATATTTATGTTTATAAAAATGATGTAAAAAAACTACTTATATCACATGCATCACAATTAAAGTTACAAGAAAGTGTCATCCAACTATTAATCACGAACTAAGTTCGGATATTTTAGAGTTACTATGCGTTAGGGTGGCTCGAAAAAGACTTATTTTCGAAAATCAAAAAACGGCTAGTGCGGAAAAGTTGCCTTATGGCAAGGCCATTAATCTGGTAAAATCTTAACTAAATAAAAAAATATCTTCAGGTGCCCAAACGACCTTGAAATTTAGCCATTTTCTAAAAAATCGGCTAAAATTTGTCCGAAATCCTTATAGCTTCAAAATTATAACGGGAAAAAAATTATTTAAGGAAGAAAAATGGTATTTTGACTCTTCAGCTTGCATTTAAAACCAAAAAACCGTTAAAAAATTCATAATTACTGTGTCTAATGACCCGTGAAACGCCCCCTGCTTAACCCCACAGTATCGACATGAAATGTAGTAAAACGGTGCAGCTGACCCGAAAAATATTGTTTAGGCTTCTGTTAAACAGAAAGAAACCTCCCAAATATATTTATAGATGTTTTTAAGTTTTAAAAATATGTCTGTGTCATTTCGATAAATTTCCGGCAGGCCCGTCGCGTAGGCAGGGGACTGCAATAGTCACCCCATTTGTAGCTTCTTCACAGCACTATTTGCGGTTTTCTAACCAACATATGGAACTCTCCAAGAAAATTTTCTTCAAACGAGTTGAAGTTTTGACTTCTGCCAATCAGCCTACAAGGGAGATTAGAGGGGGGGGGGGCGGGGGGGGCGACCGCCCCCACCGAGACCCGAGATTTTTTTAATGCGTAATATATCGAGCTACATATCACGAAATATCGCCAGGGGAGGAGAGTGGTCAAAAAATTGTCACGTTATTAAAAGACGACGCCCCCCCATCAAAATTAAGACCCCCCCCCCCCCCCCCCCATTAATAAAAATTCCGTCTGCTGGAATTCGGTCCTCCGAAAGGGAGAATTTAAACAGACACGGGGAATTGGGAAGTATTTACTTCCACTCGGCGGGCGTTGATGTTTTGAATGTTCTTGGAAAAAGTTTTCCCCCGACTTCAGTACTTCGGATTAGGGGGGGGGGGGGGGGGGGGGGGGGGGCGTTATTCGTCCGATAAAATTGGATTAAGCACTGCCAACAAAATTGTGTAACGATACCATGATTTTTTTATAACATTACAACAATTCTGAAATATCTGACAAATTTTTCAGAATTTCAATCTAGTTTTACTCCCGTTTGGTGCAAGTTTACTCCAACTTTGAAGTGTAACGTTACTCCATAAACTTCCATATTTAAACGTCATTTTACATGTTGAACCCCTCTATTGAATCCCGGGATATAACGATTCTCCGTTTTGTGCTCTCCTTTCAAATGGTCCCAACGAAAACCCTATATCGTCAATGTATTTTATTCTTGACCCCTTGATGGAAATCCTTTTCACTTAATAATTTGTCCGACTCTCCGAAATAAAGGTGATTTTAAAAAGTAATAATAATATAATATACTTCAGACGCTTAAACTGGGTTAAAGAACATATTGATACTATTTAAAGAACGGAAAAATGGTTTTTAGTCCATGCATGACCATGTCCAATTATTCCTTTCTTATATTCAAAAGAGGGTTAAAACATTGTTAACTCTCTAAGATTGTTAACTCTTCTAAATCTTTTATTATGGGAAGGAAAAAGGCAAAAGAAGATTTAAGAGCGGAAATTTGATGTAAGGATATATCCGCGTGACCCTTCATTCTTTTTGTGTGCAAAAAATAGCAAATCCGAATATGCGATTAAAGCTTCTAGTAAAAATGGATTTTTTTCTGAGAAGTCTATATGTATGTTTTCGAAGGTCCTAAATATGAATATGAGGTTAGATACTTCGAAAAATGTGAGCTTGTATAATTATAAGAAAAAAAATTCCACATAATAATTTGGTTATGGTATTTTTTTCGTCAGATTTGTTTTGACTACGCATTTTTTAAAGTGGAAAACTTAAATTTCTTTTCAGAATCTCCAAAACCATATTCGTGTATACATTTTGAACACAATACATATTTTTTATACAACGGGCATTTTGAAATTGATGAATGAAAATTCTGCACATATGAAATTGTTAAATTTCATTATTAGTAAAAAACACCCTTATTTGTAATACATAAAATAAGTCATTTGAACTTCAAAACTTAATTATTGAATATTATATTGTTCAATTTCATTATAAAACTTTTTTAAAAAATGTCTATCATGTACTGTACAGAGATTACATATGCTGATTGTGGAGTTACCACACGGCCCTTATCTATGTATGATCTTAATACTATTTTTATGACTTAAAACTACTAATACTTTTGTAATACTGCTTTTTGTCTCTATGTAAAATACATAATTGAATAAGAAAAACGAGCTTAGTTACCTGAGCTATTATTTAAAATGAATTTATTTTGTTAACACGTTTTTTCTTGAATAAGTTTTGGATGTAATATATTTTAAAGATATACAGTAAACTCCCGATAAACCGCGGGTGGATTATCCGAGGGCCCCTGTCCCCCTCCCCCCCTGCAAAAATAATAATTTAACTAAACGCAGACAAATGAAATTTATTTGTTTCAAAACTTGTTGGAAGAATGTATTCCAAGAACAACGAATTCCTTTGAACACATTCAAAAACGATAAATACATTTTAAGACCGAATAATGCATTATAAGAACAACGAATGCATTAAAAAATAAGAATGACCATGGAAAACTTGGTGTGTGCTAAAATGTGTTCGGCCAGGTGCACATCACGTGCATATTTTTGTCAAAAAGCGTCACTTGTAAAAGAGACTGCTCGCAATTTTAATTCAACTAGTTGTTAACTCAACTGTGTAATTTTGACAGTAACGAAATAAGTGAGAAACGAAAATAAGTTGTGATCAGGATCCAGAAGACAATTCATTGAAGAATAAAGTAAGTCATGAAAAAGCTCTTTCTAACATAAGCGAATTGATCAAATTAAACAGTTTACTAAAGATTGCATATTTTAATATACCCATTCCATTGAGAACAAAAATCATCGGCGGCGTAAGTGTTCTATCAATCTTTAGTAGACAAAAATTCAATTTTTTCTAGGAAGTGTGAGAATGTCAATAATTTGTAAGCTTATGTATATTTTAAAAAAAAATGCTTACATTTGAAATTTAGTTCTAAATTAAATAAATGTAAGATTATTAGTCTAATTAGTAATTAATAATTTTTAACTAGTAATTAAATTTCTTTATTTAGTATTTAAATTCATCCACAACTAGTAATTAATGTAATTACGGGTATATAAATAGATACTGCTAGAATAATTAATAACATGAATTGATGAGGCGCCAAAGCTAATTTATGAGGGCGTCTAAAAATGAACAGTTTTAAGAAAATCCCTCCCCTTTCTGGTTTTGCTGACCGCCCCCTCCGACAAAATTGTATTAATCCGCCACTGTCAGCCTACAATAGTTATGCCAGTGGCGGATTAATACAATTTTGTCGGAGGGGGCGGTCAGCAAAACCAGAAGGGGGGGGGGGGGATTTTCTTAAAACTGTTCATTTTTAGACGCCCTCATAAATTAGCTTTGGCGCCTCATCAATTTATATTATTAATTATTCTAGCAGTATCTATTTACCCGTAATTACATTAATTACTAGTTGTGGATGAATTTAAATACTAAATAAATTTAATTACTAGTTAAAAATTATTAATTACTAATTAGACTAATAACCTTACATTTATTTAATTTATAACTAAATTTCAAATGTAAGCATTCTTTTTTTTAAATATACATAAGCTTACAAATTATTGACATTCTCACACTTCCTAGAACAAATTGAATTTTTGTCAACTAAAGATTGATAGAACACTTTCGCCGCCGGCCGATGATTTTTGTTCTCAATGGAATGGGTATATTAAAATATGCAATCTTTAGTAAACTGTTTCATTTGATCAATTCGCTTATGTTAGAAAGAGCTTTTTCATGACTTACTATATTCTTCAATATATTGTCTTCTGGCTCCTGATCACAACTTATTTTCGTTTCTCACTCATTTCGTTACTGTCAAAATCACGCAAAGCAGTTGAATTAAAATTGCGAGCAGTCTCTTTTACAAGTTACGCTTTTTGACAAAAATCTGCACGTGATGTGCACCTGGCCGAACACATTTTAGCACACACCAAGTTTTCTATGATCATTCTTATTTTTTAATGCATTCGTTGTTCTTATAATGCATTCTTCGTTCTTAAAATGTATTTATCGTTTTCGAATGTGTTCATAAAGGGATTCGTTGTTCTTGGAACACATTCTTCGAACAAGTTTTGAAACAAATAAATTTCATTTGTCTGCGTTTAGTTAAATTATTATTTTTGCAGGGGGAAAAGGGGGACAGGGGCCCTCGCATAATCCACCCGCGGATTATCGGGAGTTTACTGTATATCTTTAAAATATACTACATCCAAAACTTATTCAAGAAAAAACGCGTTAACAAAATAAATTCATTTTAAATAATAGCTCAGGTAACTAAGCTCGTTTTTGTTATTCAATTATGTATTTTACATAGACAAAAAGCAGTATTACAAAAGTATTAGTAGTTTTAAGTCATAAAAATAGTATTAAGATCATACATGGATAAGGGCCGTGTGGTAACTCCACAATCAACATATGTAATCTCTGTACAGTACATGATAGACATTTTTTAAAAAGTTATAATGAAATTGAACAATAATATTATATTCAATAATTAAGTTTTGAAGTTTAAATGACTGGTTAAACGTGTCCGCCTGTAAGCCCAAGATCGCGGGTTCGAGCCCCGGCTGAGTCGTCGGATTTTCTGGATGGGAAAATCTTGGGCGCGCATGTCATATGATTATGTGGCATGTAAAAGATCCCTTGAGGGCCCATTTGGCTTGGGTTCTCTCGGCAAAATTAAATCTCGGCGTACTTTAACATCCACAGAGAGCTCAGATTCATTGTAATCTGGGCGTCAAAATTGGTAGCGAGAGTCGCCTATATGGTGCCACAAAGAATGGCTCTCAGTTCTGGGGAATATGCCGAGTCTGCAAAAGGCTTGACCGCCAATATTGCAGCCCCATTAGAGAAAAAAAAAAGTTTAAATGACTTATTTTATGTATTACAAATTACAGTGTTTTTTACTAATAATGAAATTTAACAATTTCATATGTGCAGAATTTTCATTCATCAATTTCAAAATGCCCGTTGTATAAAAAAATATGTATTGTGTTCAAAATGTATACACGAATATGGTTTTGGAGATTCTGAAAAGAAATTTAAGTTTTCCACTTTAAAAAATGCGTAGTTAAAACAAATCTGACGAAAAAAATACCATAACCAAATTATTATGTGGAATTTTTTTCTTAGAATTATACAAGCTCACATTTTTCGAAGTATCTAACCTCATATTCAAATTTAGGACCTTCGAAAACATACATATAGACTTCTCAGAAAAAAATCCATTTTTACTAGAAGTTTTAATCGCATATTCGGATTTGCTATTTTTTGCACACAAATCGAATGAAGGGTCACGCGGATATATCCTTACATCAAATTTCCGCTCTTATATAATCTTTTGCCATTTTCTTTCCCATAATAAAAGATTTAGAAGACTTAACAATCTTTGTTTTAACCCTCTTTTGAATATAAGAAAGGAATAATTGGACATGGTCATGCATGGACTAAACTATTTTCCCGTTCTTTAAAAAGTATCAATATGTTCTTTAACCCAGTTTAAGCGTCTGAAGTATATTATATTATTATTACTTTTTAAAATCACCTTTATTTCGAAGAGTCGGACAAATTATTAAGTGAAAAGGATTTCCATCAAGGGGTCAAGAATAAAATACATTGACGATAGGGTTTTCGTTGGGACCTTTTGATATATTTCAGAATTGTTGTAATGTTATGAAAAAAAATCATGGTATTGTTACACAATTTTGTTGGCAGTGCTTAATCCAATTTTATCGCACGAATAACGCCCCCCCCCTCCCTAGAACCCCCCCCCCCCCCCCCAATCCGAAGTACTGAAATCGAGGGAAAACTTTTTCCAAGAACATTCAAAATATCAACGCCCGCCGAGTAGAAGTAAATACTTCCCAATTCCCCGTGTCTGTTTAATAAATTCTCCCTTTCGGAGGACCGAATTCCAGCAGACGATGAGGAAGAAAAGGGCACATTTCCCACTGACATTGGTTGGAATTTTTATTAAGGGGGGTGGGGGGAGAGGGGGGTCTTAATTTTTTGATGGGGGGGGGCGTCTTTTAATAACGTGACAATTTTTTAACCACTCTCCTCCCCTGGTGATATTTCGTGATATGTAGCTCGATATATTACGCATTAAAAAATCTCGGGTCTCGGGGGGGGGGCGGTCGCCCCCCCCCCCCCCCCCCCCCCCCTCTAATCCGCCCTTGAGTTATGCTCCCACAGAGGCCCATCAAAAGGGGGCACATCTGGATTATGAAGCGCACGTGTTTTAAATAAAACGCATCACATAATTCGACACTTAAGTTCCCCTTGGAATGCATAGAAACCCACATGATAACATTAAATCAATCGTCAAGTACCCACTTGAAGAGGTTCTGTTTCACCCCCCCCCCCTTTCACCCCCTATTACTCTTGTTTGATGATTGGACGTTGGCATATGAGTATCAGTGTGAGACATTCATTCAACTAGTTCACTCTACTACATTTTCTCTATTATCTCATGTTCACTTTTTCTACATATTTTTCACTTTCTTACAAACACAAACGTCAATACAGATTTCAAAAATGGAATTATCAGGCAACTTGAGCTGGACAACTATTGGACAACCTTTGCAATGGGTTGTGTTCTTATTGCATACGAATGAACTGCCATTACGCCATTTGATAAAACATTTGGATGGAAACACCCTTGGTCCCAATCAATATTGCGGAGAAATAGGAAAAAAACTTAGTATTGCTAAAAGATGCCAGTTGTAGAATTTCAGAAAATTGAAGTAACTTTGCCGGATATTGATGAGAATCTATTAAGTACAGTCTGTACTTAATAGATCAAAGATACCTTTATAATATGTGCAGTGGCATTTCTGAAGGATCCATTTCTGCCAGACTAGCACACAAAGATCCAGGGAAACTAAACCATTCCAGATGGTTAACCACTGCCAATAGTATTTTACGTTTGTACGTTGCAACAGTGGAACCATCAGAAAACTTAAAAATTTTAGCATCATTTGTCGTTAAGGTCTATTCAAGTTCATGGTTTGAAATAAAAACAAAGTCATCATGTCGAGATGGCAGTCTGCATATATTTAACATGATAAAAAAAACAGTCTCGGTATTTGCCTGATGATTTAAAGAACATAGTTCATCAAACTATACAAAAGGAATGGATATTTTGGACGTCCGGAAAACATTTAGTTGTCAATGCTATCTGACAGCAGGATGCATGTTAGAGAACTTAGCCTTCGAAGAATTCTAAAGTGCAGAAAATTGCCAAAAGAAAGATCCAATATTCGCAGATCTGAAATACATAAACTCAATTTTGAAGCAGAAGAATATTTCGATATGATTGATTGGAGTCACGTTGAAATTTCTGAGCCTCCTCTAACACCCAACATTTTTGATGATGAACTTAATGCCATGATATTCGAGGTTCCTGATAAAATTGATATTGTAAAATATCCATGCCATACACAAGCAGTAGAGCGTTCAATTAAACTTGTTACAGAGGCTTCTGCTGCAGGTTGTGGACATGATGCACGTGACGGATTTATAAGATCAAGAATTGCATCAAGAAATTCATTACCAACATTTGAAAACAAACGTCAGTTGCTGAAAGCTATGTGAGGATTTTAACGTACATTTATGAAAGAGAGGGAGGGAGGTGGAACTCGATTTGCAGCCACCTCCACGTGGTGTATTCTGGGTTGTTTTCTGAAAGAAAACAAGCAAAGAGATGCAAAAAATTGGTAAGTACTTTTACTAATTTTCATGTCAAAATACAACTTTCAAAAGGAATCGCAATTGAACCATCATTAAACGCTTATCGAGCGTGACCGTCTCTGTCACATGCCCGTCTGACGGGCCTGTAGGCAAGTCTAATAGATATCATATTAAATTTTAACTCTTCTATATGTTTCTTAGATAGATTCATGGTGTTAGTTAGAAAACCGCAAATAGTACTGTAAAGAAGATACAAATAGGGTGACTGCTGCAGCCCCCGGCCCAAGCGACGGGCCTGCCGGAAATTTTTCGAAATGGCACAGACATGTTTTTAAAACGTAAACACGTGTATAAAGTATATATTTGGGAGGTTTCTTTCTGTTTAACAGTAGCCTAAACAATATTTTTCGGGTCAACTGCACCGTTTTACTACATTTCATGTCGATACTGTGGGGTTAAGCAGGGGGCAGTTTCACGGGTCATTAGACACAGTAATTATGAATTTTTTAACGGTTTTTTGATTTTAAATGCAAGTTGAAGTGTCAAACTACTATTTTTCTTCATTAAATAGTTTTTGCCCGCTATAATTTTGAATCTATAGGGATTTCGGACAGATTTTAGCCGATTTTTTAGAAAATTGCTACATTTCAAGGTCATTTGGGCACCTGAAGATATTTTTTGATTTAATTAAGATTTTACCCCATTAATGACCTTGCCATAAGGCAACTTTTCCGCACTAGCCGTTTTTGATTTTGAAAAATAAGTCTTTTTCGAGCCACCCTACTATACGTTGACCTTTGTGGCCAAATGCAAACAGAATCATTAGGAAAAGTAGATATTTTTTCATAATTGTGGATGATTACAGTGGAATGTACTTTACTTATTTCATAAAAAATAAAGATGAAGTGTATGATGTGTTTACTGAATTTAAAGCTAGATATGAAAATCAAACTGGGAAAATAATTAAAAGGGTAAGAAGTGATAATGGGGGTGAATTTGTAAATGAGAGGTAGTTTATTTGCTAAATCGGGAATAATTCACGAAAAACCATTCCCTACAATCCTGAAAGCAATAAAGCTGAAAGAGCGAACAGAACTTTACTCGACAGAGCCAAAACTATATTACATGAAAGTCAATTAGGCACGCAGTTTTGGGCGGAAAGCGTTAATTTCTGTACTCATGTAACTAATTTGACACCAAGAAATGGGAAAGAAAATTACAACTTGAAATTTGGACTGGGAAAAAAACAAAAATTAAGTACTTAAATAAATTCGGATCAGTTTGCTACTATCACGTAGCCAAAATAAAAATAAAAAAATAAATTTGATGTTCCGGCAAAAACAGGGATTTTGTGTTGGTTATTCCAGAGAGCGTATAGGTTATAGAATTTACGATATATATATAGTGGAGCAATAATAGAAGAGAGATCAGTTAAATTTAACGAGGATCTAAAAGGTAGTACATTACTATCAAAAAACAAAACAGAGTTATGGGAAATAGAAAATTTCGATAACGGATTAGAAAATAAAAATGACTTTGTTGAGAATCCAAATGATTTTTCGAACTCTGAGGAGCCAGACGCGAGTAACCTTGACGAAACACCGAGCCCAATGCCGCGTAGATCGGAAAGAATAAAACTAAAAACATTACAATGCGCGAATCAAACTGAACTTATTCCTAATAATATTGAAAAAGCTAAAGGTCGCGGGGATTGGAACAAATGGAAAAAGGCGATAGATAACCATTAAAATCATTGAAAAAACATGAGGTATTTGAAATCACAGATGTTCCAAAAAACAACAAAATAATAAAAACTAAATGGGTTTTTACTTTAAAAGAAAATGAAAGTGGTTTGTTGATTTATAAAGCAAGGCTCGTAGCAGCCGATTTTAACAATAAAAATTTTACTGAATCTTATTCACCTGTGGTAAATATGGAAAGTTTAAGGTTATTGATTGCAATTTCAGCTAAATTAAATATGAGTGTAAAATTTTATGATGTTAAGACAGCATATCTTTATAGTGATATAAAAGACACTGTTTATGTAAATATTCCACCTGGTTGTGAGAAAATATTTGGTAAAGATAAAGTTTGTTTATTGAAAGAGTTAATATGGTTTATCAATAAGTGGTAAAAATGGGTATTTAAAATTAAAGAGTGAATTACAGCGCATTAAAACAGTTAGCTTCAGATAATTGTGTATTTATAATGACTGATAATGATGATATTTTAATTCTTTGTTCATTTGTTGATGATTTATTTTATACTTCTGAAAAAATGTATGAAAGTGTTATATCAAAAATTAAGAGTGTATTTGAATTGCATGAAAATAAGAGTTTTTTGGTTCTAGAAATTGCATGATAATGATATTAGTATTCCACAATCTAAGTATGTTGAATCATTGTTAGTGAAGCATAATATGGAAAAACTGTGAAAACACCAATTGTAAGGGGTGAAGATAAAACCACTAAGTGATGATTTAATTGATCCAACTGTTTATCAAGAGTTAATTGGTGAACTTTTATATTTGGCAAACAGTCCTGATATATCACTTGTAACACCGTCACAATTCAATCAAAGACCAGAAAAGAGACATCTATAAATCTGGCAAAAAAGGTCTTAAGATATTGGCAAGGGACTAAAGACAAAAAACTGTTTTATAGCAATGAAATGGGATTTATTACTGGTACTTCGGATGCATCATGAGGAAATGCAGAAAATGCTAAGTCATTTAGTGGGAGTATAATTTTATTAGGTGACTCAATAATTTCATGGAAATGTCAAAAACAAAAGAGTGTAAGTCTATCTACTTGTGAAGTTGAATTGTTCTCTATTTCAGAATTGTGTGTACGAATATTATTTGGACTGTAAATTTATTAAGTGAAATGACATGTAAACAATTTATAAATGATAGAGTAATGTTACTTTCTGACAGCCAAGCAGCAATACAGTATCTTAAAGATATTATAGCTTCTAATAAGTCCAGACATATGAATTTGCGATTTCATTTTGTGAAAGATTTGTTATAGGACAATGTTATTGAACTGAAATACCAATAAACTGATTTGTTACTATAGCAGAAAACTGATTTGTTACTATAGCAGATTTTCTTACAGAGGCAGTAAAATGAAGATAAATTATTGTATTCTTTAAACAATATCTCTTTGATTTAAATGATTATTGTATTCAGCTATTATTTTACTAGAGATTATTAATTAATGCAAAAATAATTTTGTTTCATTAAATTCTAGATTAATATTATAATTTTTATGCATGTTGTAATGTATATATGTATGTGTATATGTATCCCCCCCCCCCCCCCCCCCCCCCCCCCCCCCCCAGAACCCGTATTATAGTCAAATTTTTTTTTGTTAACAATAAAAACATTCCAAAGTGAAAAAGAAATTCCATAGAGAAACACCACTACGCATTTACTAAATCTGTGTCAAAATATTTCTAACGAAACTCTTCTAATGTGAGAGGGGGAATTAGAAAAAAAAAAGCCAATTCTGATAAAATGATATGCATCGCCCATGAGTTGCCAATTTTTTTTTCATTTTTTTTTGTCTTTTTTTATGAGTTGCTTTAATATTGTGCTTTCAAAAAAATCAGTAAGGGCCACGATATTACGCAATGATAAAGAAAAGAAATAACAAAAACTGCCCCCCCCCCCCCACACCCCGGATTTATTTTTATACCAATAACGTGTTATGTTTGGATGACGTACTTTTTTTTCACCGTTTTAATTTTAAGGTTTTTATTTCGCGCCTTTTTCTGTCGTAATTTCTACTGTAAAAGTTTCTGAAGGTATGAGTTGAGTATGTTTGTAGGGAAAGGTGTTTTTTTTTCTCTCTTTTTACTGTTTTGTCTGAATGCTTAATATAAATCTAAGAATGGCCGTTTAGTTCTGTTTTCATTACATTTTAATTGCTGTTTTATATTTAAAACATGTTTTATAATAATTAGTTGCTATTATTATATAACGACATAAATACATACAATTTTTAAATTTTTCCATATCGGCGATTCGCCTGTACGACTTCGTAAGTTTAGTTAAACATATGAATAACATCGTTCATCGTAGAGCTGTTGTTACGCGCCAGACACAAATTAATGTAGTTAAATTAAAATTTTGCCAACAATAAAAAAAATTTCAAAGTGCCCTAAAATAATATATGTTTTGACCAAAAAGCAACCCGTGTAGAGCGAGTGCACGTTAAATATGTCCAAAGTCCTGACGATGCGTACGATATCGCCCTTAACGGTTGCGTTGGGTGCCTACTCAGGTGTCGGCTCGTCACCTGACTGTGGTTCTAAATTACGACGCCCGTCGCCATTAGCCCTCGTGTAGCTCTTGGGCGACGAAAATTCAAAACTAAACTGAAATAAAAAAAAAAGCAAACTACTGATGACGAACGGTGGCGCTAACAAGACCAATATTATGAATTTCATTACCCATAAACAATTATAATCGTTCTTAAAAAATAGTATATTGAAATTTATTTTGTTAATAATAAAAAATATTCCAAAGTGAAAAAAAAATCCATAAAGAAAGACCACTTCGCATTTTCGAAATCTGCGTAAAACCAAAATGTCTACCTCTTCTAGGAGGGGTATTTAAAAAAAGCGCGAGTTTTGATGAGGTGATGTCTAATGTGGCGCTGTTTTTTTTCATTTGTTTTGTCGTTTTTCACAAGTTGCTTTTCACAAATCTGTAAAGGTCACAATATTACGCAATGTCAAAGAAAAAAAATGAACCAATGGAACGTTTGAGCGCGAATAAGATTTCAGAAATATTTTATTATTATTTATTTGGAGTTCGGCGCCGATTATCTCAAACAGGAAGTATCAGGATCGCTTTTAAGAATGCATTTTATTCGTTAATAAGTCAAAGAAATTGCACATAAAACGTGTGCTATCTAAGAATGAATATTTTTTTAAACGTTTTATTTTTAAGTTTTTTAGTTTGCTTATTCAAGAGTAAAAATAAATATACTTCATCTCGCGAGTTTTTCGTGCGCTTATATTATACCATCAAATTTCACAAAAGCAAGATTGAACAAGTAAGTTCATATTTATAAAATTTTCTTGCAATTACCTCAATGATATTAAAAATATATATAATACGTAAAAATATTGCTGAAGTTGTTGACTTAATACCTTTGTAAAGGTGACATTTTAAGGACTATCATGTGTGGGTTTGGTTAGTTTAAATTATCGTCGCACTAGAGCTACATAAGGGCTATTGGCGAAGGGCGTCGTAATTTAGAACCACAGTCAAGTGACGAGCCGACACCTAAGTAGGCACCCAACGCAACCGTTAAGAGCGACATCGTACGCAGCGTTGGGATTTTGAAGCATATTTAACGTGCACTCCCTCTACACGAAGTATTATTCGTAGATTTTTTTTTGGCTTCACGGGCCGTTAATAGGTCGGACGGTTTTTTTTAAATGTTTGTCAGAAACTTGGGCGCTTTTTTCCCTCTTTTTACTGTTTTTGTCTGAATGCTTAATAAAAATATAGGAAGGTCTGTTTAGTTCTGTTTTTATTAAATTTTAATAGCTGTTTAATATTTTATGAAAATTAGTTTCTATTTTTGTTTAACGACATAAATGCATACAATTTTAAAATTATTTCGCAACGGCGATTCACGCCTATACGAGGTCGTAAAATCAATTAAAAATAATAAAATAGCTTCGGTTAAGTTTTAAATATTAAATCATGTTATTGTTTTATTATTGAGCTTTAACGTGTCGTATATAATTTTATTAGTTTGTACAAAATACGAGGGCTGTTTTTTTTTCAACCTCCGATGGGCTGTAACAAAAAGACGGGTCAAAATACAAAAAAGATTTATTACATTTATGTTTTACGTTTTATGCAAATTTTTGTTTCATTCATATTGCTACAAAAAGTTTGTTTACATTTCGGCGCACTGGGTCTGGGACATACCTGCACTAGTGAGACGTAATTTAAAGGCAACCCCACATCCTTCGAAAATCCAAAATATATTTTGTGGCTAAAACTTCAGATTAGGAAGCATGGATTGTATTTTCCGTATACAGTGGATTTGTGTAGATTAATTTTTTTTTTGTAGTATGAAACTAATTAAAACTTGTTTTAAGCTAATCGTATTTGCTGTTCGTTTTAATTGATCTTCGTTTTAACTCTTTCGCTGCATCGGCTTTTGTTGCCGCATTATAGTACGTCATAGACATAGTATTATTGGATCTTACGTTATTGATGCTTTTAGGGACCATTCACAGCGAAAGTATTAATATGCAAGGCATTGATCCTTGGTATTTCCTTTGATAGATGAGAACATTTTACTTTCGGACGAATTAGTGTAATAGTGACGAAACAGTAGATCTCACAAATAGAACAAATTAGTCATTCAAACAAATCCATTTATTGTAAAATGAGGAAAAAATCGTCTCCCATTTAGAACTTTTTAAAAAGTGGGCGAACCTATTTATTACTATCAAAAAAATAAATAATTAATTTTTAAAAAGTATTAAGCTATAAAATTATTTTTTTGGAAACGTTAAAAATAATTTAATTAAATTTATATTATTAATTATATAAAAAAATAATTAACACACGATTCAATTGAGCAATTCATTTTGCTATAAAAAAGATGAAAAAATCGTTTGCCTTTTCCCGTTGTCACTGCCGCATTTTTTTTTATAGAATGAAAAACACAAATATGAAATTTACGTTAATATTACGGATGTAAAATAGTTCAAACTGAAAAATGTAGTTCAAACTAAGAAATCAGGAGCGCTGCTATCAAAATATTTATACCGTGGAAAATTTGTAGTTGAAAGCAATTCGAGTGTGGTGTCTGTACGTACATTTTATCACGTCCGTTTCCTTACTCTCGGTATAACAGCTTTGAGGTAAGTGAAAAATTTGAATTAAGTTATAAATTATTTTAAAAAATTACAGATTTTGTGGAGTTTCATTAGAGAGGTGAATTCTTAATGTAATAGTAACAAATATTTTAAATAAAACCCAACTTTATTTTTTTAACATTGGAAGTTGGAATTGTAACATTTTTTGAGAATGACCCATATACTCTGGAATATAGCGGTATAAATAAAAAAACCGATTAAAATATTCTTAAAATTTCAAAATTTTAATAAATAATAAGAATACAGCTCTTGTGCCCGTGCAAATTTTTTGAAAAGTTGCCAATGGTCGAAAAAAATCCTATGTTTTCTCTTTATCAAATTACAAAATATACAAATGCATGTAAATTTCAAAGCAAATTATAAAAAAATTGAAAAAAGGTGGCTCGAGGATACATCCATTCCTTCTCTTTTATATTTTTCTTCCTATTTAGAAGTGTTAGAAATATTTGGAGCTTTCCCCTCCCCCCCCCCCCCCCCACACCTCAGTCTCTACTCCATTTTAATAAGAAAGTAGTCAGAATTCCTATAAGTCCGAAAAGGAAAGGAGTGCTTGGACTGAACCGCTTTTAGAAAGGCAATACCAGTATGTTCTTTATACTAGTTTAAGTGTCTCAAATTAAAGATGCCAATTTGGACGCCATAAGCGCCCAGAATTGTATAACAAAATAAAACAAAAACTCAAACAACTTAATCATACACTAATAGAATAAATAGTAGAAAATACTCCGAAATTTATATCTTTATTCATCGAAATATAAATTATATATACATACATTTCAACAAGACAAGTATATCAATAAATATTCACAAAAAGACTTATGCGTATTGCTGAATGCGTATTTTAATAAAAACAATCAATATTATTAGTCTCAAAGGTACAGGGTGAGGCAAATAAAACCGGCCCCGGTCTAGAGATAGGAATACGTTGAAATGCTTGGCGAGAAAAAGTCTTGAAGCCGCCTGAAAGCTTTCAAGTGGAAATAAAAGATTATTCAAGGTGCAATGGTTTCACTTGACAAACCTGTTTTTGCATTGGTTGGATTGGATTAGCATCACATTAGAGCTACTCATGGACTATTGGCCAGTTCAGATCGTAGTGCGTCAGTTTGAGTTGCGACTGTGTGAGTGTAAGGATTATCAATTCACAGGTGAAGATGAAACTCACAGTACATCAGAGAGTGTTCATTGTAGAAAATTATATTAAAACGAATTCATGGAAAAAATGTGACAAGTTGTTTGTTCAAGAATTTAAATGTGTAAAAGTGCCAAAAAAGAGTACTAGGCAACGATCAGTTACGAAATGGCGTCAGCCAGGATCTGCTGTCAACAAGTTCAAAAACATTCTGAAACGGCTCTGAACACCAGATTCTGGGTTTTGCAATCAATTTAGAATGTTTTGCATTAACAAAAACAAAAAGGTCCGATTCTTTACGATAAATAACAACCGAAATAATCACTAGTGGGAACTTTTTTGAACAGCTCTACAAACCTTGTTTATATTTCATTTCAACTAGCTTTTCCAACCATAGCGTAGTTGCCGGCAAATAAGTCGCCAAGCGTTTGTTTGGGCTTAATATTGAAGCGATCAATTGCTTCATGTTAGCAAACCTGTTTTTGTATTGGTTTTTGACTTGGAAACATGTCTGTCGTATTCTTATCTCCACGTTGGGGCCGGTTTTATTTGCTTCACCCTGTATTATAAAGGGTAAGTAAAAATTAATATAATGGCTATAACTATTTAACGGAAAAGAAATTATCGATAAGATGAACACAGACTTTAAACGGAAGTTCAAAATTTCTTTACGTAAGGCTCAGTGAATCGGAAGCCTAAGCTGACTGAGTTGAAACTTTGCTGCCACAAGAAACATATTCAGTGCAGCACCTCATTAGTCTCAATGGAGAGTCTCGCGCATAAAGAGACCGCCTTATGTATGGCTTGAAAAGGGTTATTGTTCAGATAAATGGTCGGCAACAACGGGGGTAAAATATTAGTTTCTTAAATTGTTCTTTCTTTTTTTTGGTGGGGGGGGGGGGGGTTAAAGAATCCTCTAATTTTGAGTTTTTTAAAAAAGAGCAAAGGGCCACAAAACTTTTTCAAAGAGCCGCAGCTAACCAATAGAAGGCCTAGATATCCAACATGTGACTAAGGGAAGTGTTACATTGAACAATGTATGAAATGTGTCTACAAATTTTCTAGTTTCATCTGCATTCTATGTTAATCTTATTAATAACTATTTTTCATTAAACTTTTATAGCCATTTATATATACTTTTTACTTAACCTGTATATTTGTCACACATATCAAGAAAACTTTTTACTATTTTTAAACAATGTCACTATCTGAAAACGTACATTTGCAATTAAATTTTCTTGATAAATATAACTTTTTAAATAGAAAAATCTGAAGACATTGGCACTTACATTGCAAAAGTGCATAACGATAGCGTTACATCACACAATATACCTAATCACAGAATATTTTCTTTTATATAAGACTTAATTAAATCCACCTATAACATATAAAACTAATGCAGATGCAATTAGTACAGTTTAAACAAACATTGAATGTTTAATTTTAATTTGGCTTTCAATCTTTAATATTTGAACAAAACAATAGAAATTTATTTCTTGTAAATACATATGAAACTTAAAATAAAAAAGTATGCAATAAAATGCCAAAATATAACTATTGATTTTTAATGTTTGGGAAAATATCTTAACTAATATTTTTTGTAACTCAAGTTTTAGCATTATGCATTATCTTTTAGAGACAAAATAAGAGTGATATTAGTATTCTGTGAATTTATGAAAAGTGACTTTGTTCATTCATATTTATGTTTTGCTTAAAAAGATCCTAGCACACACATATGGAGATATAAACACTCTTTAAAAAATCGGAATTTGGTGTTAAAATTGATTAAGATCCTGTACAATAAAAAAAAGCCTGAATGCAATATGTTTTTATTATTTATCCACTTTGTGTTAAGTCAGTTTTTTTCCCTAGAAAAAAAATTAAATACCAGTCTTTCTTAATTAAGGCTTAATATTTACTAAGAATTTGTGTTGTTGTTGTTCAATATTTAAATGTGTTTATTTGTTTCAATCGATTTACAATTTAAGGAAATTTCGGTTCAAAATTTAAAGTTGGTTCTTGATAATTTCAATGCAGTATTTTATTGTTTTTAAGATAACAAAAAGTATAAAATAAGGTACACAAACAACCAAAAAATACATAAGCCTAAAAGAATATCCAATAGAATTACCAGTTAATAAAAAATTATTCCTTGGACAAACAAATATGTTTGCTTTGCAAATAAATGTTATAAACAAAAGTATTAATCTAAAAATCTAAAAATGAAATGAATACTTAACAGCGAATCATACCAAATGAATGTGGCCCTCTAAACCTAAGTGTCTGTATTAATCCAATAGAAAAAAATTTCTAAGCCATATTTCTCTGGCTATATTGAATATTTGTACAAGAGTTTTCTTAAATGATAAATGTTACTAACTTACAGGTCTTATTTTCAATAAATAATTTTACAACAAAATATTCCAAAGAATTTTTTTAAAAAATGGGATTATAGAGCCCTATAAGTCAGCTACATTTATCCTAAAAAAGTTTGTAAAAAATATTCGACACAGCCGCAGAAATGTGGCCTGGAAAATAATTTTTCCAATGGATTAATACAGAGACACTTTGGTTTAGAGGACCATAGTCATTTGATCTCATTTGCCCTTAATTATTTTATTTGTTGTTTGCAAGGTTTTGCCTTAAATATGTTTTTAAAAAATTAAAACCCATATGGCATGAAACATACTTGACACATCAAGAAGAATATTAACATAAAAATTGAATAATTATCTATGCATCGTAAAATTATTTTATGAATGACATGTTTATAAGAAACATTTCATGTGCGTGTGTATACGTATATATGAATTGCAAGAAATATAACTTGCATAAAGTTGAGTATTAATGAATTTAAAAAAATGAAATTACAGCTAACATTGGAGTGTCTGCATTACTTGTACAATATAAAAACTTGCACAAAAAATAAACAAACCATAAAGACATTAATGTAGCTCAAAACGAAAAATATTGCATGGAACCTTACTTTTAAAAAAAAACTTTCTTCAGTATGTGAAACTGGACCCTTTATATATTTATAAGGAAAATTTTTATTACACAAATACAACTTTTTGCAATAGTTAGTGAAATAATATTTTGGCAGTTACTTTTTGAATGCTAAAGTAATAGTTAAATACAAAATAAACTATTGTAAATTAAAAGAATAAACACAATTTAAAGTATTCATGCCATTAAAATATGTTTTTCTTAGAGAGAAGATAAGCTAGGAACTCGTGTACAGTAAGAAAAAAATAATACAACCATAATAAACAATTCCAATACTAAGCTCTCTGCATGTGTGTGTGATGCACCACTAGCTTACTTACAAGATGCTTTACTTAAAATTAGTCTCTTTAATAAAGACACTCATTTAAGTAACAATTAATGAGTATAACAATTAATGAATCAATTTAAGTTGTAGAAAAATGTTCAATACTGGATTAAAAATTATTCTATCTCAGGTATGTATCGACGTATATTGCCAAGAGTATATGCAGTAAATGTTATAATGTACACTTCGAAACCTTTCAAATGTGCATCCCACACAGTATTCTTAGAATTTACTATATATTTATAAATAAAATTCTTTATATAACATACGACTTTTGATATCAGTACAAATTAAAACAAGAATCATTACTTATAAGTTAGAAATTGAATCAATCGTTTGGGCAAAGGCAAATGGAAGACATTTGAGTGTGAAACTTTTTGTAGTATCTTATCTCTGCAGGCAACTTTCAATGATGGGACTAGAAAAATGGAACCAATTATTACAATAAAAAGTAGTACATAAAAATATATAAACATTGAATTCATTTTTAAGTTCATGGCAAAGTGGAGTTTCTCGCAATTTAGGACACAGAGTCTGTTGAGATTAACTTCAGCCCCCAAGCATGAAACACTTAAACATAAATTTAGCACCATCTTTAGGGCTGTGTAGCAGAATTATATTGCAATAAAAAAATGTCTAAACATAAAAACTACTAATTTTATAGCTTATTGTTCATTTTATACTGCATCGTTGAATGATATTACAGCAATAGTATATAACGCTATTGACAACCGTTTAAAAACTTAAAACTGCAATTGAAATAAGGAAAAACTATCTTATTTTTGGAAGCAAAATTTAATAAATATCTTCGTACAAAATATGTAAATGTTTTAATATAAAACGAAAACACATTAGTAATTAGGAATTCAAAAATGCTTATTTAGGCATTAGCGATTTTGAATGTTGTACTTTTCTTATATTTAGTTTAAAATAAAGTTTAACTTTTATTCAAAATAACCTAAAAATCTATATTTTTTTTCAAAAATAGTTAAATACTCTTCATACATTTTTAAAAGCGTAAAGTTACATAAACCATTACAACTTGGGCCAAAGTTAACCTGATTCATTGTAAAAACTTTCCTGGTGACCAATATTTAAATGTAGCATATAAATATTCAATGAGATAAAATAAATGCTGTAGTATTCATCCCAATAGATGAAAGAATAGTATAGTGACTATACTAACTATAGCGCTATTTGCACAAATCAAGGCCGATTGAAGCCATATACCATACCATATGATCGGTATTTTTTTCAAAAATAGTTAAATACTCTTCATACATTTTAAAAGCGTAAAGTTACATAAACCATTACAACTTGGGCCAAAGTTAACCTGATTCATTGTAAAAACTTTCCTGGTGACCAATATTTAAATGTAGCATACTAAGTATTCAAATGAGATTAAAATAAATGCTGTAGTATTCATCCCAATAGATGAAAGAATAGTATAGTGACTATACTAACTATAGCGCTATTTGCACAAATCAAGGCCGATTGAAGCCATATACCATACCATATGATTGGTAAATGAGTTTGTGAAAACGATTCTAAGTATCAGTACCTCTCACCTCTTCTTGCTAGTGACATAGATTTATGAAATGTTAAGTGTACTTTCTAAGATATAGAAGCACTCAAACCTTTATGAACCAAGGGATGTACTTTCATAAATGTTAGTATTACCATTATCCTATTTCACTTTGTTTCCTTTTACTCTGGAAATTTTTAGGGTGAAGAAAATCGTGGATATGATATTATTTTAATCAAAGGGATTAGAAGTAAGACTGTTAGTGTTTTTATAACAATTTCAATAGAAAACATGAGGGAAAAATGCATATTTTAAAAAAAGGTACTGTGAAACTCTTGATTTTAATAATAAAAAAGGATGGAAAAACTATAGCAAAATAATTAACAAAAACCCTTGTGTTTATACACTTTTATAATATAAAATTTTCAGATATAAGTTTCATAAACCCATTGACACTGATAAAATAATAGAAGATGGATAAATTGAGTTAGACAAATTGGTTCTCAATAGCAGTATATATCACTCCCTCTTGCTATTGATGGATTTATACTATTATTTCATATTTTTTAAAATATAGAAGTACTCAAAGCACATCATTAGCTAGAAAACCATGAAAGCACCCTTAACTTCAAAAGATTATTTTTTATTGATAACGCAATATGCATTTGAAATCTATTTTTAAATTTAATTTTTGTCATGTTGCTTAATTAAAAAATTAATCCAATGAATATGACACCTTAAGAAAAAACAAAGTACAATAAAATACTAATAATTATATAGATAAAAATTAAAACTATATTTAAATTCTTTTACAATTTATAAAAAAAGTCAAATACTTACTACCAAATGTTTGTATAAGACGAACTTGTTTAGTAGTTCCATACAAATCAATAACTGCATGCAGTGGACCCCTTCTGTATGGTATACCAGTAGCGCAAGGTCCATATAAATCCCCATTCAGTAGAATATACATTTGTGCCAAACTATCACGCACAACATAAGTCACACCAATACGACTTCCTACATCGGCAGGGTACATGTACTCCCTAAAACATATTCATACTTTTTAAAAATTAAACCTTTATGAATAAAGGTAAATTAAAACATTGCAATCCAATTATAAACAACTGAAAATATTTTGTTTTCAATTCAGTAATCTTCAATGTGTGTTTGTTAAACTCTTACGACCTACAGCACCACTATCTTAAAAAAGGTAGATTTTTATAGCTTCCACTTATGACTTATGACTTATGACTTGAGTGGGGGGCCCGTCAGGGCCAAGCACCGCGACCACTGGTCTATTGTACTAACCCCATCGTTTAACCTTGAAGCAGGCCGATTGCTGAAATGAACTTCAGAATATCCCTGATTGATAAATTATCAACCTCCCAGGCATCGATACAATGGTACCCAAGATACTCAAATCTTTGTGCAGAGTAGTTGTCACATTCGCAGAGAACGTGAAACGAACTTTCCTCAACCTGTTGACAAGCCCTACAGAGAGGGTCATCTTTCACACCCATTATACTCAGATGTCTATTGAGAGCACAGTGACCTGTTAATAAACCAATAGCTGCACGAATCTCTTTCCTGCTAAGGCTAAGTAACTCCTTGGCTCTCCGCCATGGAGCACTCTGATTAAGCTCCCTAGCCTGCCTTTGATCGGCTGCCCTTTGCCAATTTGTAAAATTATAGGCCTGGAACAGCCGTCTAATGGTCTTTCTAACAGAATTATGTGGAAGACCTAGCACGGGCTCAGGCCCTATGAAAGCGGTCTTAGATCCCGCTTTTTCCAAAATATCAGCCGTTTCGTTTCCTTCAATCCCTCTGTGCCCGGGTACCCAAAATAAGGACACTTTATTAAGGCGATCCAAACTTAAGAGGGACAGGTGACATTCCCATACAATGCTAGAAGAGAAACATTGTTTGGACAGTGCAAGCAATGCTGCCTGACTGTCTGAAAAGATCCTAATCTTTTGGTCCCTAACATTCCTGTCAAGACAGTTGTGTGCACAGGCTAGAATAGCGACAATTTCAGCCTGGTACACTGTGGCAAGGTTCCCAAGAGAGAAAGAAATCTTTGTGTTATTAGAGACACAATAGGCCCCAGCACCTGTTCCTGAGGATGTTTTAGACCCGTCTGTGAACCAGACCTCATTAGCACTCTTAGTGTTAATCTGGCAGCTATCCCATTCCGTACGTGTGGGAATATGTATGGAATAGCTGTCCGCAAAACTGTATCGCTTAAGAATCCAGTCCTTGTTTGCATTAAGGCAAAGATGCCCTTGAACATGAGTTCCAAGGTTTTTAAAAGTAGTTGTTTCATTGGCAGTCTTCCAGTCACCAGTAAGTTTAAGCCTATCAGCACACAAGACTGCCTCCATTTCGACTTTCTTTGGAAGGGGTAACAAATCAAGTAGAATCTCCATGCTTTCAGATGGTGTGGTTCTAATTGCCCCTGTAATGGCTATTGTGGCCATTCTTTGGAGACTGGTAAGTTGCATTCTAACAGTGTTATTAAGAGTTTTACCCACCAGACAATGGCCCCATACGAGACACTGGGACATACAATCGCGGTGTATATCCAGTACATTACTTTAGGAGATAATCCCCATGTTTTTCCAATAGCCCTTCTACATGCCCAAAAGACCCTTTTTGCCCTATTGATGCAGTGTTGAAGGTGGCTTGAAAAAGTAAGCGTTTTATCAAAGATAACTCCAAGATATTTTACCTCTAGCTTCCACACTACGTTTATAACGTAAAAATTGGAAGGTTTTATAATCGTTCAGTCCATGCGTCGGCCTGTCACCCACTTTCACAGAACGAACCGTAAGTCTCACAAACAAGTGGGATACGTCATTTTGAAGCAAAAAATCAGGTTAGACTACATCCCCAAATTCATTTAAAAATTTAATTTAGTAGTTTATTTAAAATTTAAATAACTCAATATTTTAAATACATTGAAATTGTAACATGCAAATTCCATTTTTATTCAATATTTTCACTGTTGCCATTTTGTTAAACGTACAAAAAACTTTATTTAAAATAAAACTTTTGAAAGAATATTTATTTATGTGGTATATTTCAGTTTGGATTGTTGTAATATCACAATAGAGTTTTTTTGATGGTACATTATATATAAAGAAAGATGCATAGAGAATTTTAACTTTGCATAAAAAAATATGCAAAGTTTTGCTTTTATTTTTAAAGCATCAATTTTACTAATTATATATTTTTCGAACTGTAAATTAAATTGTGGCGACTAAAAGATATTTATTTTAAAAATTGTATCATCATTCTATGAATTTCAAACAAATTTAGCAAGCGTTAATGAGTAATTATTAATTTGCAAAAGAAGATTAATGAAAATAGTTAATTTTGGCATTTAAAAGTTTGAATTAGAAGTCCCTGATAGGCGAATTTCTTTCCGAGGTGTTTTAATAGTGTTTCCTGTTGAGCATAAATATTGTGTGGAAGCGGTTTAAGTGACAGATTCAGTAACAAACCTACTTGTTTAAAATGTATGCTAGTAAGGTGCGTTCGGGGTCATTTCATACACAATTATACATAGATCGCTTTGAACAAGTGCAATTTAAAATTGACAGTTCCAAGGTAAAATCTAGAGAAAGGATAATGGTCGATCCAGTTTCCAAAAAAAGAAAACTATATGTATAATTGTTATAAAATTAAGGAAAAAGAGAGATTTTGATTTAACTACATATCTTAGGAACATGTATTTAGAGGACAAACAATTAACTAAATTCTGTGGTGCGACATTCCATAGAGGGATAAGGCCATGTGTGCCTCTTAAGATCTCTTGACCAAAAGCCCTTGGTTTAAGTTTTAAACATAATTCGTATTAAAAACCTTTAAATAGGTGTTAGATGTTATTGGTCAAAATTACACAGCGGTTATTATTACCATATAATAAACTGGCCTAACCATAATTCCCTACATGCAAATATAGCTCCGATTTACAAGAGTTTTTTTAATCACGATTTCTTTTCTAAGTTCTCACTTTTCAAGCCTAGCAGCATTCTTATATTGATTGCCTTAAAATTAAAACATATCAATATATTAGAATAATTTGTTACCCGATACTAAAGTTTATGATTAAGATTAAGACGACGTTTATAGAAAGTAATAGACAACATCACGAGAAATGTACAATAGATATGTGGAAATTATTCATTACACTATGTTGATTTTAACTATTCAAAAGTATATAAAATAGCTTCCCTCCATGCTACTTAGCAGCGAATGTCATTTCAATATAATAAACCATTAAAAAGACAACCAAAGTCACAAATAACGAACTCTGTTTTCTCTTAGTTATTATTGTAACATGCAAGCAATAAAGTTTATTCTTGACACAGCTTTAAAAAAAGTAAATTTTTCAAAGTAATATCCATGAATAATAGAAGTGTTGAGACAGTCAAGCTGACCACAAACAGTAATGCCATAAATCAGCTACCAGGAAGCATATTTCTATTCCTTACATGCACGTGACGCCTCGCCAGTGACGTCACCACGCCTTCACAGTGTCCATGCGAACGTTCTAGAGTTTTACGCTTTCGTTCTTCGTGTTCGCTTTGCAGCTTCGTGTTATAGGTACATAAGAAAATTTTATTTGCTATGGAATTACCGAAATCTGAATGACAAATATGAAATTACAAAACAAAAAAAACTTTTAATTTTCAATGCAACTTGGAAGACATTTAAACGTTAGTGCAAGGTGCAATTTGTTTTACTAACACGACTATTTTACAATGGCCTTCAAATGTAAAACACTTGCACCTATTTATATGTTTAAATAATAGAAGATAGGTACTTAAGTAAGATAACTAAGAATTTTAAACAAAAAAATATTCGTGGTAAATAAACAAAAGATGAATTATAGCATTGTTTGTTTATCATAGTACTTTGCAGTTTTAAGCTTATTATATGGACTATGTATAAAAACAAATAAAATAACGTAATCAAACAAAATTTGAGGTAAAAAATTAAACATTTAGGCAAAGATTTGTTTTCACTTAATTGTATAGCAATTTGCACCTTAGTTGCCGAACCAAAACAATCAGAATGCATCACTACGAGATGGACAATGATTATCTACATTCGTTTCGGGTTCGCTCGGCAGCATGACGTCACTGGCGAGGTGTCATTTGCATGTAAGGAATAGAAATATGCTACCAGGAATTGTTCTTGGTGGTGTCAGTTTGGTACTCCTTTCACAGTGACATGTGGCTAAAGATTTTCACGAACCCCATTTGAGCCAAATAATGTCTTAGGAAAACGACTAGACATGCTCAATTCCATCTTTCCCAGTTTTATGGTTTGGGAGCTTGCCTTCTGTATGAGGGTCTTAACCAACTATATATTAGGTATACAAACGTATATACCTGTCACCTGAATTTCAGGTTTTCCAGTTACACACACACTTTTAAAATGTGAAGTATGGAGGAATAATTTATAATTGTCTGCTACAAATATATAACTTTAAAAATTTAAAGAAATTAAAATTTTTAGTTTAAAAAATTAATAGTTAAAATCAAGCAGTTAAAACAAGTTTACACTTCAGCCAATTTTCTTATCCCTCAGAGGGTTAAAGTATACATAAAAATATCAGGAAATAGATTAAGTCTTTTGTTTGTGATTGAATTGGGCTGGTGGGTGATTTGAAGTTTTGTAAATCATTTCAACTGTGAAATGTTTAAATTGATATTTTACAAAAATTTCATTCGCATTATTCTTAGTTTTTTTATGTTGGAAAAACATGAAAAAAGTGATACTGTTAATGATAGAATCGTAATGGAAAAACTTGTTAATTCAAAAGAATACAAGCTTGCATATTTTTTGGCATTGTATTTTGCTAAATTATTTGAATACTAATAAAATAAGTAAATTTGCTTTCATACTTTACAGATTAATATATTTGAAAATAGTCTGCTGTGTTACAAGGAAGAATGTATTATAAGAGACTATTATGTGAAGAGAAACTTATGCATTGATCACATATCATTATCAAAAACAAATTCTTAAAAATATTTTTAAATATTATTTCCCTCATAGTCATAATTTATGTTTGCTTCAACCATTAAGAAGTCCATACAAGTGTAAAATAATTACCGAGTTAGGTTGCAATTTAAACCTTAAAAAGATTTTACATAAAATAACTTACCCATTTTCATCACAGTTTTCATTTAAACTTTCTTCAGAGTAAAAGGATGACATACTATTGACAGATTCTTCTCCATCTGACAGAGATGGAGTACATGACCTATTCCTTGAGGGTTGAAGAACACTTGTGGGAATACTTCCTTTGCTAGTGTGGATAAGATTATTGCTTTCTGCAAAGCAAAGTAGTTAAATTTAATATCATGAAGAAAAAAAATTTAATATCTTAAAACAGCTACTGGACTACCCCCCCCCCCCCCCCCATTCATCAACTAATTGACACATTACTCTGAAAGTAATTTTTGTTAGTAGAGAATATATTGTATATCAACTCTACTTACCATAAATAGCTGGGTACAATTTATTTATGCAAGTTTTATCAAACTCACTCAGATCTGCAGTACTAATGGGTAATATCCAGCTTCGTCCACGTTGAACTAAACCTGGTAATGCATACTGAGGTAGCTCAGAATAGGTTGAAGGATTCTCCTGAGTTAGACCACATCTCAAATTGCCAATCCAGCCATGTTGAAATTTCTCAATTTCCAGTAGAAAAATTTCTCCAGGAAGTAAAGGCTCCTTAGAAAACGTAATTCCATAAGCATATCCTGATTGTCTATTAGCAACAGTGTTATTTTCAGAGAGACGTATATTTCTCCCTCGGCATTCATGGAAAGTTACAGCTGCTGGAACATTGTCAAAGAAATTATCATTTTCCATCACGGAGCTATGAACACAGGCCCTGAAAGAAAAGTTATCTAGTTTTAAATATTATAACTTGAAATAAAGATCTGCACAGACTTTTAGCTTTGATTATGGGAAAACAATATTTGAGTAGTTTTATATATACATATGGAATCTGCAATCTTTAAATTATTTCTATTTAAAGTTAATTTAACTAATTATGTATCCTTAAAACCAGTGGGGAGAACTTTTTTGCCCTGTTTTTTTCTGGGAGACTAAGATTCAGACAAAAGATTCTGGACAAATTCAGCTAAGTTGAGCTAATTCGGCTAGTTTTTAGTCGAGCTTAATAAAATTTAAACTGTCAGGGGGACATAAAATAAAACTTTATGCATTTACATTTAGCAAAGGTTCTCAAACTGTGAGCCACAGCTTTCGAGATTACCAAAATAGCATATTTAACCAACCAATGTTAACTTGAAGAGGGGGAAGGAATCTGTCCACCGGTCTTTAAAAACATGTAACTACCCTGTTGTTTTTCAGACCAATTTTTTTTTATTTCTATTTAGAAAAACCAAAGGCTTAAATCAGATAAGTGATTAGTGATGCGAGTCGGGTAAGTAACCAGTAAGTAGGGTATTTACCCTTGCACTGGGTAAATACCCAATTGTCTATATGCATAAAATATTGTATATATATTTAAAATTATAAATACCCAGGCCAGAAGCCTGCAACAAACTAATTTATTTTCTAAAGCCTATAGCTGTAAAGTACATATATTTGAAATATTAAATGCTATAAACAGCTTTACAGAAATTTAATTTATAACTGTCTATATGCTGAATTGCAAAACAGCTTTTTTTGTCAGATGAAAATATGTTGATAAATACAATTACAAATCTAAAAGAAAGATACTTAAATAACTTTTTCAAATGTATTTGTTAAATATTTGTTTTAATTATTTAAATTGACATGAAAAAGGCCACCCTCCAAGCAATTCTAAAAGGACATTCTTCTATCACCCAAGAAATCATCTCAGGTCTTCAAGATCTTCTGACTATAAACAAGACCTGCATCCTCCAGTGGATTCCTGCACACGTCGACATAGAAGCTAATGAAACTGCGGATAGATTGGCCAAGGAGGGCAGAGAACTCAACACTAGCTGCAGTGATGTTTCTCTTCAGGATGAGAATGCAGTGGCCAGATATAAGCTTAGAGAAAAATCCATTCAGACCAAACATCTTCTCTCTGAAATAACTGCGAACAGATCTACTCTTAAAACCATAACTAGGCTGAGAACCGGACACCACAGGGGTATGAAGATAGATGGAGATGGCAAGAAGATCTATAGAAGCTGTGAACATTGTCCTGATACACAGCTTACGCCTACTCACATCTATGAGTGTCCGGCTATGAGCGCCAGCCTGAGAAAGATTGGAGTACTGCCGACTATGCTAGATCCGTATGGAGACAACATCAAGCAAGTCGTAGAAGAAATTATCAAAATTCACGGACACATATAGAGTTCGACTCTCATGGACACGACAAAAAAAAAATTGACATGAATAACTATATGGCACACACACACACACAAATTGATTTATAACAGTTATTGTAATACATATTTGCGCCTTAAAATATCATTTAAAAATATAAGTACGCCAAAGAAATCAGGGAGAGGAGGTAAAGGCATAATGAATAATATTAGAATCTATAATAATAAAAGAGTCTGTCTGTGTGTCTGTGGATCGTAAAAGACCTACTTATACTGCCCTCAGAAATGTGAAATTTTTAAGATAGATTCCCTTTAATACCAACGTGTGCACCTGAGGCTTAGTTTTTTCATATTTGGTCCATTTTTAGAGAAAATTCAAATTTTTTGGAAAAAATACACCACTTTCGCCCAAATCCGATAATTTTTTTCCCTTTCGTGTTGCCATTCGACAGAAGAAATTAAAATGAACACAAAAATTAATTAAAATTGAAATTGCTTTTATTTTCTTGCCATTACCTTCAGAAACTAAATTAATGATTTGAAAAATAATTGAACGTGCCCATGAGCTAAATGTTTTTTTTAAAAAAACACCCAGAATGAAGGTTTTGAGGTGAAATAACATTGTTATACAATTATGGTTACTTTTGAATTTATCAGGAAAATTGCGATGACAGTAAGTTCATATTGAGGAAGATTTTTGTGATATGAGGATGTGCATTTTATAGTGATATATTTTTATTTTGGAATTTTAAAGCAATATAAGTAACGGGATTTTATTCTTTATAATGAACGGGAACAAAGGCAAAGCTTATTATATTATAGCAAATGACACATATACTTGGATCGATTTGATATTCTTTTAGTCCGTGCGAAAAACGGGTATTTATTTGCTAGTATAATAATAATATATAACAATAGAATAATAATTGTATCATATAAAAAAATTTATTTAAGATTTTTTTTTAATTTACTTCTGTCGAATCATTTCCAAATTTTACCCTATTATATAGCATTTTAAATAACTTAAAATATGGAAAAATTCGAGAAACTTAAAAATACATGGGCATATACCTGGGTACTTAAGTATTTACCCTTGTTTATAAAAACATGAGTATTTTACAGCACTATGTGTGCGTGCCAGTGATATTTTGTAATGCTGTTGGCTACTTAACCAGAAAGTAAAAAATGAAATTTAATATTTAAAAACATGATAAAATGATTTGATTACTCTGAACAAGAGTCGATCACTGTAGCTAATTTTGCAAGAGGAGTTGGTGCTCCTTTATGAACATGAACCTAGAACGTGAAGTAAGCTATACGAATCCAAGGTGGCTCTAATTCACCCTGTATTATCCTAGCCCTAATATACCTTAAAACTTCAACAACACTGATAAATGGGAAAATTTTACAAAGAGGGAGTTTCCTTAAAAAATAAACAAATGAGGATTAGTGTGAAATTACCTGTTCTAAAACCCTTGGTATCCTCTTTTTTAACTGCTTCAAATTAGAGATCATTTGGTCCTATAAAATTTGATGAAAGATTACTAAGACAAGAAAAGTTTAATCCTGCACATCTGTATAAAAGAAACACTTTTTCTAATGAAACTATTACAAACTACAAAAAAAATCAAGAAAATCTTGGATTTTAAGACATCTTGAATTTTTCACACAAAAAAATATATTAAATTAGTATTAGTAATAAAAAGAAAAAATAACATAAAAGAGGACACAAAGTAGGAGAGGATGAATTTTTATAATTTCTTAAAGTTTAAAAATAAACGAACCCTTTAAACTAAATATGCATCCATATTTTAACAATTCACTATTTTAATTTAATATTTAGAAAAAATACGGTAAATAAGCTTGAAACTGAAAACTTTAGGTGAAAGAATAAAACTTAAAAAATCATTTTCAAAAATCCATGGTTAATATCATGACTCTTCTAGGTTTTTATGTGCTTTTATGGAAATCGGACCCTAGAAAAATAAAAAAAAATTCCCTTGGAATGGAAACCCTGCAAAAACCTCCATTCACAAATCAACTTTATGTCAAGTTTCAGACAAAATAAGCTAATGAGTCTGCATTTTAAAAGTATTTTCAAACTGAGGAAGCCAAGTAACAAGAACCTGAAACTTTAGAAGGCTTAAAATGAAGTGTGTTACATGCACAAAATATCCTCACAGCAGACAAAAAAAAAATATTTGTTGTGCAATTTTTTATTAGCCAAAAAGTTATTTGCCTGATCTTCTGTTTATATTGCTTGCTCTTTTTAAAAATTACTATTATTTTTTAAAGAACAACCACCATTACAAAATCTGAAACAAAACCTTCAGCTTAATTTAATATTCTTCAACTGGCGCGTTAACATTCACACTTTAATCCACCCTACTTTACTCTATTCTTTCAAGTGAATATAGTTATATATGGAGGGCTCAGAATACAAGTGAACCAAGTCCATAAAAAGCTTCTTTGTGCTACAGACGTTTAAAGTTGAAGCCGCTAGGCAGTAGCAATTGAAAACATTTTTTTAATTGCTGTTGCCTAGCGCATATTATCTGAACTAGGAATTTTTTCATTATTGCACTGAAATTCTACATAGATAGTACATGCAATTCCGCTGCTAACTCGAAAATGATAAAAAGTGGACTTGGTTCGCTTGTATTCTAAACCCTCCATTTATGGAAACTTCTGACAAAGAAACTATAAATTAGAAAATTAAACTCTTTCCCCCTCCTGAAAATAATCCTACTCCTATATTCTTTATAAAAACAGATTTTTGAAACAATGGTATATTTAGAAGTATGTTTTGAAAGTAATTTTCAAAAAATTAATGTTTGCTAAAGATAATATCAATTTATTGGAATTTGAGGTGTTGAGCAGTAAATATACAAATTTTTGGTGTGTTATGAATTAAACTAACAAGCTCTATCAGTTTTTTGTGATTAATATTCCATTCTAACTTTTGCTTGAATCTGAAATGTAATATACCTTACCAACTAAAAACACTTAGTCTTTTGCAAGACCTTCGAAATCTGCTTGACCCACTTGATACAGCATTTTTTAATATAATTAATCAACTGCTTCGGTATTGGTATTTTTGGAAAGCTTGAACCTTTTAGTTTATAATAAAAAAGTTAGTGTTACAAAAAATTTAAACCGAAGTTGTGAAGTGAATTCTACAAAGGGTAAATTTCAATCCTACTGCTAAGCACATTTTCAAAAGCTTCCCAACTTGGCGACCTACCAAAGTCAAATGTTCTTTCACTGTCGGAATTCTCTATGTGGATACATTAACCCTAGTTCCCCTGAATTAGTTGTTAAAGATAAACTAGGGCTGATATGACAAAAAACAAACGAAACTCACCACACAATGGGTTAGTTGTGGCAGTGTGGCAATCCAGTACGGAATCGTTCTGGGGCTCTGTGCAGTTTTGTTTTCTCTAAAAAATACCAGTAGTATTCAGCTTAGGGCAGTAATGTAGGGGCCCATTGAAAGCATAAACACTCATTTGGGACACCTAGCAATTTAAATTTTGATTTAATACAGACATTTTCTTTGGGCTCGGGCAACTTTGTTTAGTTATGCTTTAAATCAAAACACCATCAGGGTAATTTAAAAAATCTGCAAGAAAAATATTCTGAATTCAAAAATACGCACAATCCATAATATTTTTTTTTACATATCCGTGGGCCGATATTGGACCAGTTGCATGATATGTGTGATCCTGAGAATGTCCAAAATGAAAAGAGGGTTGTCATTGATGTCTTTCCTCGTCAACCTGAAGCAATGGAGTATGTGCTCGGGACTGGCTTGAGCACCTCCTCGACAGTTGGAGCAAACAGGGAACAGCTAAGATACGGCCTAAAAACCTCAAACTCATCCATATAATAATAATGTTCAATAGCCAAACCTACTTGCAGAACAAACTGAAACTCTATAAAATGATGAAAGAAATAACATTCCAAAATATTCCCATGCATGCAACACCAGGGCCACCTACATACAATGCATTTTGTCAGAAAATGCTGCATAACCACAAAATCTTATTTATCGGCCTATAGAAATCCGACAAATCCTTGGCGACCGAAGCACCGTCAGATTATTATTACTCCCTGTATGTGTACCTATGGTGCGAAGAAGATATATGAGAATTAAGAAGACTTGTGAATGCACTAAGTTAACAAACGTTTAGTGATGTATTGTATTTTTAACAATATGAAGAACCTAACCTAGAACTAAAATGACATAAAAATGTAAAATTCATAGAGAATAAAGAACAAATGTGTTTAAATTTTTTCAAACTTTTTCTTCCAACTCCACTCTGTTAATGCCTCTTGAAGTCAGTGAGTAAATGCAGTGCAACACAATATCTTTCTTTTAAAGTTAAAACTTTAAATTGTAACAATAAATTGATTCATAGAAATCATTTCATCATACAAAAACTTACCATAAGACAAACATTGGAAAAATGGTTTTTTTTTCACTAAACTGTATACATAAATAATTCTAAAAAAAAAATAAACAAAATATTTTTTTAAAGATAAGTATAAATACCTTTTTGAGTTTTCTTTCAATATTAAAATGCAAAGTGTCTCGGCTGCCGACTGGTTTCGTCCAGTTTGTTTACAAACAGAGTGACTGTTTTTCGCCAAGAAATGTAGCCAACAGCAAACGCCAACAGAAATGTAGCCAATATCAAATGCCGCCAAATCGTGCTGTACCGGCTCTTCATTCAAAATCAAAACTTTCGTCACCCGTCCATAGCGACTTTAAGTATTTTTTCCCTGTTCTTATAGTTCTGTCATTTTCACGTTATTTGACTTATTTGTACATTGAATTATAATCTATATAATAGTTTGATCTAATTATTTAACTTTAGTATGTCCTGACTACGCCATAAAGGCAACAAAAACCGGACAACAACAACCGCAATTTGTACATGCATGCGCCAACGAAAACATTGACTCACGGTTCTGCACCTCAATTGTGACGCATGGTTTTTTAGCTTATTAACGCATGCCTCAAATGTCTACGCGAATACTCTGATTCGGTGTGTCTTGCGCTATGGTAACTTGAGAGAGAAAAACCGAATTTATCCATTTGGAACTTTTCAAATAACCAAATCGGAAGCCAAAAAAGCAATTAAAATTCCACTCTCGCCAAGTAACCCTGAAAAAAGTTGCAAGTAAAAAGAGATCCAACAACTTTTCTATTTAAAGCCATGGTAACTTGTTGTAGGGTTGCTATTGTCAATAAAAAAATCAGCCGTGTCTCGCTCAATGTTAGGCTATGCCCTCACTACGACATCAAACGCCACAAAGGCAACAAAGTTTGGCGACCGCCAAGGGCGCCAAGCGGTGCAATAGCATGGTGGCTGACTCTGCCAAGTCGCCAAGTTTTGTTGCATTTGTAGCGTAGTCAGGACATAGCCTTAAGAAAACGCGGCCGTTGCCAACACCTGGAGCCAAACTATTTGGCTTCTTTTCTATATTGGCGCTTTTACTTGGCTCCAATTCTTCCACCGATTTCATCAACATATAAATTTTACTGGATAGACCAAAAAACTTAAGAAAATGGGGCTGGGTCATTCTCTGTAAATGGGACAAATTGCACTTTTAAAAACTGAAAAAAAATATTTTTCTTATTGAATAATTTTCTTTATATGCGTTGCACACATTCATATATTGTAAAAAAAATGGTTCAGATCCATTTGATGATTTTTTTTTTTAAAAATACATATTTTCCATACTTGACAACAGACGTAAACTTCTTTAGATACTGAGCATGCGCAACTGACAATATATCTGCGCATGCAGCACCGAAAACATCGCATGCCTTTTTGACTTGTCCCAAAAGTTGCGCATGGTGTTTCAGTTCAAAAACGCATGATTTAAGGCCGTATCACACGAGCGGTTTTCCCCAACCCAACCTCCAACGCAACTTTCTCTCCCCCCCCCAATTTCGGCCCCCAAAAAGTTGTTAAAGGGTTGCCAGAGTAGGGGAAGATTTCTCTTTTCCGACTGTCATAACTAAAACAGTATCTCTACAGTAGGCGACAATTTATTAAAAATCGGACCTTTGGATTGATTTGAGTTTTATTTTATTGCATGCGTAGGATTTCTCTTATAAGTATTATTTTTTCTTTCACACAGTTTAGTTTAGTGATGGAAATGATCACTTGATGACTTGATGTATATGTTATAAAAAAATATTTTTAGTCTTGGGGTTTGGTTGTGGAGGCTATTTCTTTTCTTTTTCATATAATCCGTCAGTGGTGACATTAAAAAGTTGTGAAGAGTATATAAAAAACAATGTTACAATTTGATAAAGATTGCTCACTTTTAAAAAGAATTTTACAAGTCAAACTGAAATTGTCATTAATATATATCTGAATTCATTGATGATTACATATTCTAGTAAAATCCTTATTTTGTAATAAAACAAATAAACATTGAGAGATATAAGTTGAAAATTTTAATTTTCCCAACTAGATTGTTAAATTAACACCTTGCGTTGCAGTGGCGGCTCGCTCGTGGCATACAGCAAGTACTGCCGGGCTGTACCTAAATATTCAGTTTAAAGCAAAATCCCAAATCGATCCTCAATTTTTTATTCGTTATTATATTTTGCCAAAGGCGCGCCATTTTTTAATGGGCGCGCCAAAGGCGCGCCATTGTTTAGCGTGAAATGGCGCGCCAAAGGCGCGCCATTTCACGCTAAACAAGACAAAAAATCAAGCTTAATAGTGGGATTGGTATAAGGTAACATTTGGATATCAAATGAGTTGCTGGCTTATAATCCAATCCTACCTGACTGCAGCCCGGGAAGATGATTGGGCTGCAGACGCGGGCGTGGTTTGCCATGACGACGGGGAATGCAATGCTTAATCCACGTACAAATCGAAATGGATTAAGGCGACGATTGATGCCCAGAATGGAATTGCGTCATTCGGCTGCAGTTCTGGATTTCGCTGATGTGATTGGTGGCCGTCCAACACGTGTTAGGCCATCTGGATTCTGGGCTGGGACGTTGGGGGTGTAAAGAATTTGAACTCTTCATGGTCAAACGATTATAATTTTTCGATGTTAGCGGATTCAGAATAATTTCTTTCTTCGATTTAATTTTATTTCTTTTTTTCAAATATGGAACCTCGCTATGATAAAGTATGCGTTCTGTTAGAAACACCTTTTCGAAGGTGGAAAGATGGAGATAAAAGACAACTAATAAAGGAAGACAGACCAACACTAAAGTTGTCAATTTGTCGACTCAAAGGCTCCGGATTATCAAAGCATACACGTAAGTTTCAAGAATCTTGGTATAGAATCTTTTCTTGGTTATGCGGTTGTTTTTATTTACAAAAAATGTTTTGTTGGCCATGCCTAATCGTTGGCACGAAAAAAGGCATTTGGAACAGCACTGGTTATGACGAATTAGCCACCATTACTCGAGCATGCAAATCGCACGAGGGTTCCCTTGAACATTTGAAAAATGCATTAAATTTTAAAGAAATGATTAGAAGTGGTAGTCGAATATCTGATGCGTTAATTGAACACTCTCGACTATATATTGTTGAATTTAACAAAAAAGTTGCTTTGAATCGACGCTTTATGTTATTACCTATTATAAGGCAGTGCAGTATTGTTTTTAGGTAAGCAAGAACTGGCATTTAGAGGCCATGAGGAGGGCGAAAGCTCTTTAAATAGAGGAAATTTCAAAGAACTTTTAAAATTATTGATAGCTGAAGCGCCAATAGAAATACAGCATCATTATGATAGCATTAAAACCGTTTTTAAGGGACAATCGAAAACGATACCAAATGAATTGATCGATTGTGTTTATTTTTTCATTGAAAAAATTATACAAAAGGAAATTTTGGAATCGCCTTTTTTTTCTGTGGAAGTAGATGATACGACAGATATTTCCCAAAAGTCACAGTGCTCAATAATTGTGAGGTACGTAACATCTCATGGATTGGTAGTAGAGAGATTTTTAGGATTTTTTGATGTCAGTATATCGGCCACAGCTGAAGCTCTTTTTCAGCTTTTAGAAACAGTTTTGAGACCATATGACTATCATCAAAAACTTATTGCTCAGTGTTATGACGGTGCTAATGTGATGCGCGGCCATTTGTCGGGGCTACAAAGCCGAATAAAGACACAAGCTCCACAAGCATTATTTGTGTACTGCTGTGGTCACAGATTGAATTTAGTTTTAAAAAATAGCGTTAGTAATATTTCAGAGTGTCGAATTTTTCTTGCAAACTTAAGTGGAATTCCATCCTTTTTTTACCATTCAGCTAAGAGAACCTGCATTTTAAATTCAACAATAGCTCGTAAGATCCCAACCAGTACTGACACTCGATGGCAATCCAATAGTAAAATTTTAAGAGTCGTCACTGATGAATGGAACGGTTTTTAAGGAAATTTTTGAAAGTATTTTATCTGGGCAAAATTTCTATGACATTTCAATACGTCAAGCCAACGGCTTTCTGAATTATTTCAATGATTTTGGATTCACAGTTTTATGTTTAATTTTTGATGCTATTTTTCAACAAACGGATGTTTTGTATGATGTTCTTCAAAAAAAGTCGTTAGACATTAATTATTGTCTTGAACAAGTGAAAGCTACCCAGAATATTATTAGAGAAATACGATTGATGATGTTTTCAAACGTTTTTTTGAAGTAGCATATACAAGAACAGATATCGTTTTAAAAAGACAAGACGGCTTCAGAACTCCCGAGGATGTATATAACACATTTAAACGATTATACTATGACATTTTAGACAATATAATAATGGAATTCGATAACCGGTTTAAAGATAGTGAAAAGTTAATTTTTTTTGTCTAGCCGACTCTTCAAAGTTTGAAAAGTTTTTAAAGGACATACCAGAAACAATTTTTGAAAGTTTAAAATGCACTTATCCGCAGATTGCCAGGGTTTGCCGTTATAGCCAAAGGTTTTAAGGTTAGATCGTCTAGTTGTTAGTGCAAAAGTTCGTGTTTGTAAATAAACAAATTCCAGTGTTTAAACTTAGATTGATGATTTATTCATGGAATTAAATGATATGCTAAACAATACATCTGCGAAGGGGACCCAAGAAGGCAGAGAACGCTGCACAGTAACAAGAAGGATAAGTAAAGATACCTGGAGGGATTCGGGAGTCAGAACAGTGCTAAGTCGAAGCTGGCAGTTACGGGCATTGGCGGCGCTGGGGAAGGCATCTCGTGGCGAGGGTTTTTCTCCGGAAGGTGTGCCGTTGCAGGAAGAGGGACTTCCGCAGCCTAAGAGATCAAGGAAGATGGGGAGCTGGAAGATTGTCATATTTATCTAGTTTATTTTTTTTGTAGGTGTTTTTTTGTTGATTTATGCAATTTTTCCTTTGTATAAATGTTGTTTTTTGTATTTTTATAATTTGGCCTGGTTTACATAGGTGTTTTTTTTTAAGGTTTTGTGCTACTTTTTGTAATCTGACTTGCTTTGCAGGAAAGCATGCTAATATGCCTACATTTCCTTTTTTGTTTTGTAAATATTTCGGTTTTCGTATATTGTGAAATATGTAATCTGTCTTACCTTTCAGAAGAAAAGCAATTAATCAATTGCCTGATCAAAGTAATTATTAATTCAATTACTTGATTTCAGCAGCTAAATTTTCTGATTAGGTTTTTCTTTCAGGGGGACACATAATTTTATGTATTTCTTTGGGGAATTTTGTGCATGTATTTAATTTGGATTGCTTTGCAGGAAAAGAAAGATTTCAAATTTTATTTTTCAGGGTTTTTTTTGTTGATTTTTTATCCTTTTTCCTAATCAATATAGTTTTTCTAGGTGGGAGTAAATCTTTGAATATAACTTCTTTTTTTTGTGTGTGCTTTTGTATTTTGCTGTTTTTATGGATTTTTTTTGTTTTATGTTTGATTAAATATATAAATATATATTTTTTTGGGGGGTGTTTTTCATATATATTTTGTGGGTTCACTAATATGTATTCTTTTTTTTTCAGGCTGTCAAACTTTTTTTCCATACTCTTTTCCTAGACTGTTGTCTTTTTTCTCAGAAAGTACCCGTGTTTGGGGCTGTCTATATTTTTTATTTTTGTTTGATTTAACGTTTCTCTTAAATAGGGAAAGCGTTCAGTGACCTTCTTAACTTTTGATACATGTACTATTTTCTTGTGCTCGGAATTAGCACAGTTTTGAATTTCAAACAAATTTGTAGCGATTAATTTAACAACCTGAAATTTTCCTTCAAATCTGGCTTTTTGGTACCCTCTTGTTTCGCGGACAGTAACAAAATCGCCTACATTAATGCCATGAGGTCGAGAATTTTTTTCCGTGTACATTTTTTGTCTAATTTGGGCCCTTTCTATAGAACTAGCTGCATTTGCATTAAAGTGTTGGATTTGTCTATACATATTCGCCATGTAGACTGGGTATTTTATTAGCTCCATAGAATCCTCATGACTTTTAAATTTTTGTGTTAGTGGTGGAATTTGCCTGCCAAAGAATATTTCATTTGGCGAAAATTCGATAGTTGAGTGATAGCTACTGTTATAATTTGATTTAAACAAATTCAAAATTAAAGATAGGTCTCCGATTTCGTCTCTTAGTGCCAAAATGCACTCCTTCAATTGTTTATGTGGCGATTCGATTATGGCGTTCAGATTTGGTGTGTAAGGTGGGATGTGGTGAATCTTGACACCTAATTTCTCCTGAATACTATGAAAAACCTTGCCTACAAAACAGGATCCGTTGTCGCACAAAATCGAGTTTGGAGTCCCATATCGACTGAAATAGTCCACAAAACATGGCACAATACTTTTTGTGTCTATGTTTTGTAATTGGTAAAGTTCTAAAAATCTGGAAAAATTATCAATTATGGTTAATACATAGCAGTTGTTAGTTAGGGGTCCAACTATATCCGTACTGAGATGTGCGCCCACAATGGCGGGAATCTTTCTGACTGCATGTGGCCACATCTTATTTTGCATTCGCTTAAGTTGACAACACTTTAAGCATGAGGAGGCGAAATTTATACAGTCATCTTGCATTTTTTCCCAATGAAAATATTCTCTAACTAGTCGGTACATTTTTTGACCCCCAAGATGTGTTATGTGAAAAATTTTTAAAGCCATAATGTGTAATGATTTTGGCACAACAGTGTTTTCTACTTCAATGTAGTTCTGACCCTTTTTTATGGTGCGTTTGTATTTTAATATTCCCTCTTCAATAAAGTAGTTTTTATATTTCAGCTCTTTTTTTTTTCATTGATAATTTTTCTTTAATTAATTTTATTGTGGGGTCTTTCATTTGCTCATTAATAATGTGTTCTTCGTTCAGTTCACAGCCCAAGGGGAAGAAAGAGCCTTTGGAGGAGCTAACGGCATTATTAACCTGAACGCGCCCCCGGTCGGACTCAGACACGCCCTCCAATCTGGAAATTGGTGAGTTTGTCTTTTTATTATTATTAGTTATTTGAGATGATGTATGATTTTGGTCAGTTTTTTCTGTAGTTTTTTTTTTGTATCGTTTTTTTGTATAGACGCGCGTGTCGCGATTTTTTTTTGAAAATCGCTATTCGTTTCGAAGGAAACTGTATTTTTTTGTATTTTATTCTCCGTTTGTAAACGCGATAAAAAATCAGGTAGGACATTTTGTGTTCCCGGCAGGTGTTGTATGTCAAAATCGTACAGCGATAAATGTGCTAACATCTTCTTTACTTGTTGGGATTGAGTCGTGATTTTATTAAAATACTCGAGGGGTTTGTGATCACTCAAAATATAGAATTTTTTTCCCATATAAATAGTCATTGTAATATAAAACGCCTTGATAAATCGCAGATAATTCCAATTCAAGTGCGCTTTTTTTTGCCTGGGCAGGATTCAATTTTTTTGAAAAAAAGGATATTGGTGTCAATTTTCCATCAATCATTTGACATAAAACGGCTGATATTGCGATTTTGCTTGCATCGGTATTAAGTACAAATGGTTTGTTGAAGTCCGGGGTCGCTAAAAAGGGTTTTGTAAAAAATTGATTTTGTAAATTTTGAAAGGCAGTCTCTTGCTCAGCTGTCCAATGGAACTTAATTCCTTTCTTTAGTAATTTTTCTAAGCTGGCAGTATTTTCTGCAAAATCCTTTATCGAGGTTTTGTAGAATGTAATTAATCCAAGGTATCTTTTAAGTGTTTTAATGTTCTTTGGGCGTTCGAATTGATGTTATTTTATTGGTGTTAAATTCAGTGGGAGTTATTCCGTTTTGGGATATTTCATATCCTAAATAGACAATTGTTTTTTTCATGAATTGACTTTTTGAGGGTTTTAAAGTTAAGTTGTTTATTTTAAGTCTTTCAAGTACAATTCGGATTTTGTGAAGCATTTCTTCGGGATGATCGGCTGAAATGATTATATCGTCTATGAAACAAAGAATGCCCATTGTTTCTAACCCTTCTAGGACTTTGTTCATCAGTTTTTGGAAGAATTCAGAGCAATTCTTCATTCCATAGCATAGCCTATTAAATGCAAAGTTACCTAAATTGGTTGTGAAGCCCATTTTGTCTGTGTATTGTGAAAAGTCCATCTGCCAAAAGGCGTTTGCCAGATCTAATGTAGTATAGAATTTTTTTCCGCTTATTGAAGTTAAGACGTCTTTTAGTTTTGGGAGGTTTTGTGGCGTTAATTTTATGGCTAAGTTTGAACTTCTCATGTCTAAAACGAATCTGAACTGTGTATTTTTACCTTCTTCTGTTTTCTTTTTAACCATTATTGCTGGTACTAGCCAATTAGTGTCTGTCGGTTTAATTATGTTAGCGTCAATTAATTCGTTTATTTGTTCGCGAGCTGCGTCTTTTAAGTGATGTGGTATACAATATGGCCTACATGTAACAGGTATGTCATGATAGAAGTCCATTTTTGGTTTGACTGCATCACAATGACCGAGTGACTTAAGTGAGGTGGAAAAGACTTGCTTGTAATTTAACAATAGATTTTCTAATTTTTCTCTGAATTCAATTTCTAAATGCTGTAAATTAAAATTTTCAAGAGAGAATTCTTGTTTTCTTAATTTTACAATATCTTCGGAGGCTTGAATTAGGTTTATTTCGTGTATTTGTGGGTTTTGGTTGTCAATTGATTTGTGTTCTGTCTGGTGTATGATGCCTAGTTTCATATTTTTGTTTAGATGAACTTTTTCATCGCTTATATTTGAAATAAGTAGACGGGTTTTGTCATTAATTAGTTTGTTTATGGATGGCTCAATTCTGATATTTTTATTTGTAGTAGTTGGTTCGAATGCTACAATTTTTTCTTCTTGTGTATGTACAGTTGAAGAAATAACATTTATTAGTTTTGTTTGTCCTGGCTCTAAAATGCATTTTTTATTTAGACTAACAGCGCAGGATTCTTCTTTTTCGGGTTTTATGACACAATCGATCAATTTAACTCTAGACTCATTTATTGTGAAAAAGCCTCTCGATATTTGAATATTAACTCGATGTTTATTCATTAGATCACAGCCAATTATCATTTTGTAATTTTTGAGATAGCCTTGTGTTATAAAGAAACTATGTTTAATTTTGACGTTTCCAATTTGTATTGGGAATTCAGCTAAATATTGAAATCTTATTTTTGAACCAGTAATAGTGGTGATTTCAACATTGGATTGAATAATTTTAGCTTTTATATTTGTTTCTTTTTGGATTTCTCTAAATGTTCCTAAGTCTAGGATCGAAACACTGCTTCCGGTGTCAATGAGTGATTTAATGTTTATAGAGCCGGCTTTGACATTTATTAATGTGAGGTTGGGAGTTTCTTGATTTTCTGTTATGTTGGAAATTATTACATTTTGGGCATTGTCTATCTCAGTACTTTGTATGTTGTTATTAATTTCATTTTCTGTTTGATTTTCGTGTTTTCGAATTTGTGTGTCATTTTCTGAGATGTCGTTGTATGTTGCATTTTCGGTAGCTTTATGGCATGTATTATTTTCGGGGACCCAGCTTTTCATATTTAAAGGAGTGTACCCGAATTCTCCCCTAAAAAATGGGTTCTCTGGGTGGGGTTGTTAGCGTTAGGGTGTGATTCTTGTCTTGTCTGAAAATTACGTTGATTATTACCCCTAAAATATCTTCCTCTAAATATCATGCCTCTATTACTGTTGAATCTACCGCGATTGGAGTTTGTCCCTTGGTTATAGGTTTGAGTGTTTGAGGAATGTGTGTTGTGGTTATTAAAGTTGCCTCTTCTCGAGTAATTGTTAAAATTCCCTCTATTGTGGTATTGGGTTGGAGGTGTTGAATTTTGTTGATTTGTATTGGTTTTTATAACCTTGAATACCTCGCATTCTTTACTGTAGTGATTCTCACCACAGAATACGCATTTTATTTCTGATTCGGTCTTGTTTATTGTGTTAATTTGTAGCCTTCCAAATTGATTTAAAGTAGCTATTGCTCTCTGGGAGTGTGTTGCGGTCTCTACTGCTTCTTTAAAGGATTGTGGGTTAGTTCTTAATACATCCGCCTTTATTTCGGGGATTAGAGCGTCCAAGAATTTAGATAATTTTAAACGTTCAATAATTTGCAGTGTTTCTGTATTAGTTATGTTGGTTTTTGTTCCTAAGTAGTTGTTAGTGAGGGTAGAGACTCTATGTGCTAGATTTTTGATGTTTTCGCCCTCCCACTGTTGGCATTGACTAAATTTAGATTGATTTTCCGATAGCTCTTTCTCCTCTGAGAAGAACTCTTGCAATCTCGAAATGACAAGATTACAGTCCTCAGTTTCCGCCAATTCCAGGTCATTTAGTACGAATTCTAATGCATTTCCCCTTAGCCTCGTTTTTAAAATCGTTATTTTCTCGGTTCCTGTCCAGCCCGACATTTTCGCTATCTCATTAAATTGTTTGAAGAAAAATTTTCCGTTCGTTGATTCGCCGTCATAAAAATTGGTCAGCAATGAGATTCCGTTTATTCTATTGTGATTATTAATACTACCGCCATCGTTAACCCGCATGTTATTATTTGAAGGGGGTTCAGCTCGAATCGCTGATAATGGGGAGCTTGCCATTGATTGGGAAAAGGCTGGTACTCGATTTGGAGTTGTTAGAGTTTGATTTAAACTGTGCGAAAGAGTGGGTGTAGTAATTACGTTTGGACCTTGTGCCATCTGTTGAACTCTAGTGTTTTTTTTCTTTCTACCTCTCTTAGAAATTTTGGGCGTAGTCTGCACTGCACTTAGTCTTGCGTATTTTCGCGTGTAGACCATTTTAAATTAAAAGAAAATTGCAAAGTTCGAAGACTAATGATACAATATTAAAACTAATTTAAAAAAAATTGATCCTATGATACCAAAACTAAATTTTTAAATATGTATATATCATAAACAAATCACCAACTAAAGCTTGCACACTGGATCCTGGTGTCGGCACCATTGCCAGGGTTTGCCGTTATAGCCAAAGGTTTTAAGGTTAGATCGTCTAGTGGTCAGTGCAAAAGTTCGTGTTTGTAAATAAACAAATTCCAGTGTTTAAACTTAGATAAATGATTTATTCATGGAATTAAATGATATGCCAAACAATACATCTGCGAAGGGGACCCAAGAAGGCAGAGAACGCTGCACAGTAACAAGAAGGATAAGTAAAGATACCTGGAGGGATTCGGGAGTCAGAACAGTGCTAAGTCGAAGCTGGCAGTTACGGGCATTGGCGGCGCTGGGGAAGGCATCTCGTGGCGAGGGTCTTTCTCCGGAAGGTGTGCCGTTGGGACAGGCCGTTGCAGGAAGAGGGACTTCCGCAGCCTAAGAGATCAAGGAAGATGGGGAGCCGGTTGGCCCGGATGATCTCGGGACGAGAGACAGAGCAATAATGATGATGGTTTACGTCAGCCTAGGCGGTTCTTGCTGCCCCTTGTCAATCAAAGGGGTCCAGGGTTCCCTCATTCGTTGAGACACAGTCCCGAGCGCTCCCCCTTCCACATAGAATTAGTTAACCAGCCAGTAGCGATGCCCTTGTTCCTGACTCCCTACTTACTATTCCCAGACATGGTGGCTCGAGTTGATCTGTCAATCAAACCGAAGAGGTCAAGATGTCAAGTGGGGAATGCCACTGTGGCACAGATATGTGACATCAATAGACTAAAAAATGAACTAAAACTTTTTTATACCGATTTTTCGTATAGGGGATGCAGTTTGCAGGAAATATTTAAAAAAATGCACAATGATGGAACCAACGAAATTTTCAGAAAAGTAAGTAAACTCTTTAGTTTAATATTAACAATTCCAGTGACAAGCGCAACAGCCGAAAGAAGTTTCTCCTGTCTGAATAGAGTTAAAAATTATTTAAGAAGTACGATGGGTGAGGAAAGGTTAACTGCGTTATCGGCAATGTCAATTGAACGGGGGATCATTGATGAACTGAGTAAAACTACACCTTTCTATGAGGATATCATCGAATGATTCGCCAGCTTCAAAGACAGAAGGATTGATCTTGTTTTCAAAAAATAAGTAAGTTTTTTTTTTATGTAATTTGATACTTTTTTTCTGATATGCTTTTCAGTTTATGCTTAGCTAAGAAAAGTTGAAGGGGGGGGGGGGGGAAGGGTCGCTGTGTTCTGGCTGTATCAACTTTTTTGACCACGAGCCGCCACTGTTGCGTTGAGAGATATCTTGAAGGCTGGTTGTTGGAATTTTGCTTAAAATTGCTAATATTTTTTTTTACAAATTTGAAATTAAAGCTGATATACAGTTTAGCTTTCACATTTAGAACAATAGGGGCAATTTTACCCATCTACTTTATATATTATAGCAAATGATATATAAAATTATTGAATTAACGAAAGAAAATCCATAAAAATAGCTTATTTCTTACACTTAAAGTTGAACTAAAAGCTGTGCTAAATGATTTTTTTCTAAGATATATAAATAAATCTTGTGTGGAATTGGCTCTAAATAACAATTTTCGTTAAAAAAAATCCAAACTTTTCAAAAAAAATTTATCGAAAAAATAAGAAGAAATGTCAAATCAAAGAGTTCTATTTCCTCTTTGTGTCAAATAGCTTATCATACTTCAGATTGAGAATCAAAATATCGTGCTTGTAAAATAAATAAACAATAGCTTGGCAATTTGGCGCAATATGACCTGAAGATTTGGCTTCAACCAAAACAGAACCGTGACGTCAGTGTAGCCACAGTCACCGATTCACCTGATTGGTTGTTGGGGCCAAGTTGGTCAACTCCGTCGCGAGAGATCGACAGAGTTGGAGAAAATTTCTCCAACGCCTACGTTATAGCACGTGGCAATTTCCGCCAATCATGGTCGGAACAGAGGTTGCATTGGGAGTTGGGTTGGGGAAAAACCGCTCGTGTGATATGGCCTTTACGGCCACAAACACACTTTGATTGGATGGGTTTGTATAGCTGGTTTATTGCTTGGCTCAAGGCTTGCTTACACCAGATATCATCACAAACCCGAATATATATGGGGCCGTAGTGAGCCTAGTGGTCAGCGTTTCGGTCTCGGGATCGGAAGGTCCTGCGATCGAGTCCCGGTACCACTGATGAAGACCTACCGAGTATATGCGGAATACGTGCTCGTTAAATCTGTTGGGTCCGAAAGTCCTCTAAGTTCCCATACCAAATCAATACCTCTGGGGGTGACAAGCCAATTCTGGGGATCCTCTAGTTGGCCTCTGTCTCTAAAAATTAGATGGATCCACTTATGTGTGTGTGTTGTCTGTTGTGTCTGTCTTACTTGACGAAGGTTTATAAGCGGGTCGCTGACCAAGCACACAAACCTGAATATATATATGTTACCAACCAACCGAATATATATGTCAACCAACCAACCAGATATCATCCGTAGTATTTTTGAGTATGCATCTTACTTATATTGACTCTACGCAGCCAATACAAGCCTCGTAATTTAGAACCCTGGTCAAGTGATGAGGTCGACAACGACGATACTTGAATATTGGCATTTTGTCAAGTATAATTTCAATGGAATAAATTGTGTTGAATAAGTATAATATGCGTATGACGTGATTAGAGTAAACGACTCGAGACTGATCGAGAAGAGCGGCTTAAAAAAATTGCAACCGCATTTTATTTTACAGTTTTTCGTCATAAATCTCTTGATGATAACGCGACTGTGGTTCTAAATTACGATACCCGTCATCAATAGCCCTAGTGTAGCTTTAGTGTAAGGATAATTAAAAGTAACCCTAACTCTTGATTATAACGTAGAAGAAGATGTACGAATAATCACTCTCGTGAATATCTAAAGGCATGCGTTTTAAAAAATCTACAGTTGAAGCTAAACAACCGATCGGTATTGAATGCGCTTGGAAAGAAAGATCGAAGATGAAGTTATCCAATGTGGGCTGATATGTGAGTTAGTGACGTGTGAGTAAGTGACGATTCCGTAGGAAAAGTCAAATAACATCATTTTTAAAGAATTTTTTATAAGGTTTAGAGATTGTACGTTAATCTACATTTAAATGCCCACAATTTAAGACTAGTAAAAAAATTCTCGCACTTATCTATAATCAGTAAATGAGATTGAGTGAGTGACGACAGTAAAAGACTCCCATGATATTTTTAATACTAAAAGTAATGTAAAAACGTTATCACTCATGGATCAAAACAACTGATGGCTGATTTAGAAGCCTCAACCCTTTAAGAATAGCATGCCCATAAATTCGATTTCTTAGTCGTCTAGTAAGTTTTTAATTGAACTATAAAGCAGTGTTATAGGAGTGACTCTATAACCCAGGGACATTACATACTCATAAAATTACATAAAACTATTCATGGTAGAAAAACATCAGATACATTTTCGGAAACTACAGAAAATAATTAACCATAATTAGTTCCGCCAAAAAGGATTATATATTTAAAACGGCTTTTTTTAGGACGTCAAAAGTTGTAAAAGCATGCAGAGACAGTGTGAGGGAGTGACAAATCGGGTATTTAAATGAAATTTTATGTAAGTAAATTATAATTATTTGATATTTTTTAAGTGGGACTAGTTAGGTTGTGGGTCAGTTTACACTAATAAATCACAAACATGCATATATAATTTGAAAATAAAGAGCAAAGTATCCGGGACATCGATTTGTCCCTTTTACAGGGAATGACTCGGCTACTGTCAGATCTTTGTTAACGATTGATTTGGTTTCTATTCTTTCTTTTATTTGGAAGAACGAATGTAAACAATATGAAATTTAAGTACTATTTTTAGGAGTAAAAAGGTATTTGATTTGGTATATACAATTTTTAAATTCTCCTTTGAAAATGCACTTGTATTATTAGTATTTATTCATGTTATTATTGACGGTGTGCGGAGAAGGGGAAACATTTGGTTTTAAAGGAAAAAATAAAGTGAATCCTTTTAAATAAAATTTTATTTACAATATTGTAAAAAAGAAAATCATTCTTCATAAATAATAACGATAATTTCTTAGTTAACGTTTCATTTGTCCGTGAAGTCCGTCGACACAGAACACAAGAATTGACCATTTTCTCACTGTTACTATGATATGTACTATGTTCTCTTCTGTTACTATGATAAAACACAAATTAGAATTACTATAGAACTTAAAAAAATAATCCAATCAATTAAAATAATAACTTTCCAGTTGTCTATAAGAGATTTAAACATAAGAAAATTTGAACATTGTGTATCATCTTTTGTTCTATGAAGAGAAATAAAAGATTTTTTACGAACGGAAAAATTTTGAAATTTGATCATTTCCAATAATTTTTTTCTGTTTAAATGAAACATTTAAAAAAGAACACAATTATTCGAAAAGTTCATAATTAATTATTTAATCGTAAATGATATAGCAACAAAACATGTTTAACTTCCCTTCCCGTACATGATGAATGCTGTTTCCAAGTCTTTCGTTTAGTGAAAGTGTAAAATTAAAATTCCCGATTTCATTTTTATTAGCAAACGATAATAAATGTCGAAACGAAAATTAATATATTCGACGATTGATTTCTGCGCATGCTCACTAAGGGCAGGTGCATTATTTAGTTAGAGGGGGGGCCGGAGGATTATGGGGGGGGGGGTCATGATTAAATTTTATCCTTGAAAGGGGGGGGGGGGTCTGGTTTTAATATTTCAATTATTTACCAAGGAGTTGGGGGGGGGGGGTTACAATTATTATTATTAAGTTTTAAGGTCTTCAGAAAAAAAAATCCCGAAGCATATAAAATTCATATCACACTAAATGTGTAAAATTGACGATTTTCAAATTTAACCAAGTAAGTTAGTTATACAACAAATGCATAAAGTAAGCGGCTCAGTGGCTGAGAAGTTAAACGTGTCCGCCTCGTAAGCCCAAGATTGCGGGCCGTCAGAAGTTAGATTCTAGTCGCGGGGCGTCAACATTGGTAGCAAGAGTTGCCGATGTGGTGCCGCAAAGAAATGACTCTCAGTTCTGGGGGATGTGCCGAGTCTGCAAAGGCTTGACCGCCAATGTTGCAGCCCCATTAGAAAAAAAAATGCATAAAGTAAAACTTTTTTAAATTATGTATCGTAATTTCTGTGAGCTGCATCATATTAACTTATCAAATAGTACACTTGAACATTCTCTTTTCAACCTACAGCAAGACAGTCAACCCAGTTATAAAAAAAATCTGCTTATTTTCAACGACAATTACCAACTTTTGAGAACATAAATAATGTCCGCAAAAAAATCTTTAAAAAGTTCACTTACTTACATCATATTAACATTTCGAATGAAAACTTCCAAAATTAAAATGTTTGTTCAAAAAATCATTAAGAATAAAATTTCACCATAAACAAAACTATTGTGTTTTAAGTATAATAAAGTAATATTATCTTTAAATTTTTCACACCTTTACAAATGTACACCCAACCTACGAAAAAATTACATTCGGTAAATAATGCAATTATGATATATGTTTCCGATTATAAACATTTTATTTAGGCAAATTGTATTAATCACTACAAACCGAAGAGCTGCCTTTGGAGCTACTAGCATACATAACATCATAAGCATTCCAATATGCTTTTTCTGCCTCTTGTGGCAGTAGATCAAGGATACAGCATTTAGCCTCATGATCGAAAACATTGCCTTCTACAGATTTTTTTTTTTTTTTTGGGGGGGGGTCATATTTTAAATTTCTTGTCCTAAGGGGGGGGGGGGTAATCTCTTTTTATTTACAGCTGTATTTCAAAATCCTCCGGCCCCCCCTCTAGTTAATTAATGCGCCTGCCCTAACCCTCATCATCAGTCTTGATTGCAGAAGTGGATGTGTGTTGACACTAGATCGCTACTTCCAGTTATATTTAGTTCGAAAATTAAATTTAAATTAAAAAAAAATTGACTTTGGCGGTTAAGTTTATAAAAACCGCCAAATGACGTCATTTTTCTTTACTGCGCAAGTGCTGGAGCCAAAAATTTGGCCGCGTTTTTTTAGATCCCTTGCCATTGGAGCGAGACACGGCTGAAAAAAATAAAGAGAACAAAATTATAAAAAAGGTAATTGAAGTAGAAGTACATAAACTACTTTTCAATCAATTGAATTAAAATTAAATTTTCAAGACTGTAAATTTCTGCATTTAGTTTGGGATTTGTGCAAAGTATTTTTGCTTGTCTTTTTATTAATCCTTTTTTTAAACTTATGCGTGACTTAAATGCTATTTTGTCAACAGCAGAGTTTTAAAATAATATTTAAAATTAGGTGGACAAATGTAGATTTTGAAATTTTGAAACATTTATTGATGATATTTTTTTTAATATATAGAGATTAGGTTTCATTTTATTAGCATTAATATTTTTATGACAATGGAGTAGGGGTACTTTAAGTACATTTTTTAAATCAATTTAATACACAATAATATAATATTGAACTATTATTGGTATAAATTATTAATAAACTTATTTACTAGTAAAGATTATTTATTTTTATTTATTTATTAAAATATCATTTATATAATATTTTGAGTAATTATTGTCTTTTATTTAAAAAAAATGTAGCACTTTTTTATGTGACCTTTATTGATTCTGTGCTTGCGTCAAAATGATTTTTTTTATTTAAAAAATCTAGCTGTAACACGTTCTTTTTATTATAAGGCTTTTCTTTTTTTATATATTAAGGAAAATTTTAATTTTTTTTTAACTCTTAATATAAAAATATTATGCACAATCACTCTGGTGTGGTGGTCAGCGCTTCTTGCTCTTATTCCGTAGACCCGGGTTCGTATGCGGGTCCGGTAGGTCATGAATATACTCAGCTCTTCATTCGACCACCTTCTACACAATAAGTACTAAGCTTGATTGATTGGAAAGTCAACTGAAGGTCTATAGTCGAACTAGCCACTTGGCATGGACAATCAATATCGCTCGTGTAAGCACCTATCGCTCGTATAAGCACAATGTCTTATTAGGTTTGGGCAAACTTTAATTAGTATTAAAAATATAAAAAATGAATTAAGAAATCTCAAAGAATTTCCAATTCAAATGTAATTAAAGTTAAAAATCTATGTTATTAAAACCAACAATTAAATTTGTTACACTGAGTTTTAATATTACTAACCAAATTTAATTTTTTCTTATTAATTTTGAAATCAAGGTCTCGCGCTAAAGCAAGCGATGAAATATTTTCATCCCATTCCACGTTTCTAGCACTACACCGGCATCGGTTTAAATGTCCAGATCAAAGATATCCAGACGCATGCGTTTGAAAAAAACCTACTATTTGGCGAAAAAACCGGCCGCTATTGCATCGCTTATGGCGGTTGCCAAGTTTTGTTGCCTTTGTGGCGTTTGGCGTCGTAGTGAGGACATAGCCGAACAAATCATCCAAATACCACCTTCATTTAATCTTAACTGCAACTGCAGATGATAAGCTTAATTAAAAAATTGTGTATAGGTAATAAACAGCCAAAGACTACAACCCTACATCTATACGGAGAAATAAAGTCAACCCTATACTAACTTGTGATTGATTACTTAGGCTATTGGCTGGTTACTAAAAAAAATGTTTTAACCATCGAGTTATAAAGGGGTGGAGGGAGCAATAACAACCCCTGAGAGGCACAGGAGCTAGACACGTGACTTGTAGAAACCTAAATTTCCCGCCCAACCAACATCTTTTCCCCATAGGCCACAATTTGAATATCCTTATTCCTTATCGAGTGTGTATCAAGTATATACTATACTTTATTTATTATGAAGAACAGTGACGCGTTTACCAATAGGCGTTAGAGGCGGCCGCCTGTGGCCTCAAGATTGCGAGGGCCCCCAAGTTTCAAAATTAATAACAAATACCTAGACTTACAACTGTTTGCATACAAACATAATAATTGACCGACCGCCGAATTGTCGCTTTTTCGTGTCTCCTTTTACCGAACTATACAAGCGTGACGTCACGGATTTCCGAGAATTTCCAATTCTTTCAAATATTTATGTACTGTCTGTCTACGGTTTGTTGGCCCCCGATTTGTTTGTAAAAAAAAAAAAAAAAACACCACATTTATTGTAATAAAAATTACAAAATCTGTTTTTGACGGGAGATTTTAGACAATACAGATATCCATTTTTGTAAATCGATCGCATAGTAACGGTACACTGGAGATTTTTTCAATTTTGATTGAGATTTAATGCATTGTAAACAGAACGCACTGTATTTTTCGACGCACTGTATAGAAACGCACTGTATTTTTCGACGAAAACGTGGAGAATGAGATTGTTGTTAATGGACGAGAAAACAAAATTAATACTGTTAATGTTATTTGTGATAAGTTGATTTTTGAACTCGATAACAGACTGAAGTCTTATAAGGAAATCAATAGTCTGTTCGGATTGTTTTTTTTAAATGATGAGGAGAAAGAAGATGTTTCAGCTGACGAAGTCGAATCCATGATCACTAAACTTACAACAAAGTAAAGGGGGGATATTAAATCTAACAACGACTGCAACGAAAGTGTTTGAGACGAAATAAAACATTTTTTAATATTTGCAAGAAAAGAACACCTTTGGTCTCCAGCGGAAATGTATAACGTTCTGCAACACGAATTAAAATCGACTTGTTCATGTGTGGAAACGCTGTTGCTTATTTATCTAACAATTCCGATTATTAATGCAACTGGAGACCGTTCTTTCTCTGCACTAAAAAGAATAAAGAATGTGCAGAGAAATATGATTGGACAGATACGCCTTAACGCCTAATAGCGATTCTGAACATCGAATCAGATGAAACAAAAAAAATTATTTCGACGAGGTGATAAACGAATTTGCAAAAAGAAAATGCAGAAAGAAAAAGTTGTAAATGGAAAATAAGTATGTATATATAAGATAAGGGCATTAAAAGTATAAGTGAAATTCTTGTCTCTTGTAATATTTAGCCAAGACCACGGTTCTTTTTTTCAGCCCCGATTGCGTCACTAGTATTTCATGCTCCAAAAAAGGGGAGGGGAGAATCCCAATTTACAAACTGGTTCATCCTTCATCATGCTTTTTTATTTGTACGAGTATTAAGATTTTTTTTAATTCTAATTTTTTTTTTTTTTTTTGGGGCCCCAAATTCGGAGGCCGCCTATGGCCCCAACATCCATAAACGCGTCACTGATGAAGAATAAGCTATTTGGTCATATTTCATTTTAAGGTTGTATTTGTTTATTATTAGTAAGTTTTATTGTTTTAAACTTTGACCTTTAAGATTTAACCAGATGTTCTTTTGCTGATTTTATTGTTTTGCTAATCAGTTAACACACAAGTTGTAAGTGTCAAACTGTATTATTTATAATTTTTTTTTAGTTATGAAAAATGAGGCAGAAAGCTTTCCTTCCTAAATGATATGATTTGTCTTCTAATCTAGTTAAATCTCTTGATGAAAAGCATGCTTGTTTTTAATCATTTTTCAGTCTTAAGTGATCATGCACATTATCTATTAATTAATGCTAAAACTGTGCTTTAAAGAAACTAACTGGTAGGGAACTAATCAGACCCCATTTCAAGAAGATTCTAAAGTTGTCAAGAGAAAGATTTATAAAGTAGTTAATGGGGGAGATAACATTTCTTATCCAAGGGAGTGTGTAGACTGTAAAACTACTTATCGTAATAAGTCAGCGCATATCAATACCGATAAAGTTTTTTGCAATAAAGTTTTTATTTCTCAACATGAATTTTACAGGCATCAGCCTCATTGCTCTGTTGATGATGAAAAGTATAAAGGTAATGTATACCCTTTTACTAAATTGTACAAAGTCTTATAGTAAATGAAGAAAGTCTACTTTCATTTCTTTTAGAAAGTCAAATGGTGCTAAATTGTCTGAAGGTAAAACTTATTATTATTATACTTGTCAATTTTATGTTTCTGGTGCTACAAAAATACTAAAGCCAATTTCTTTACCCAGAAACAAAAAAAGGGACAATTCCAAGGGACATTAGTTGTCCAGTTAAAATTTCGGTTTTCGAAGGCGGGGGTTTAGTGACTGTGCACTATTTTCCATAACACAACCATCATGTAGGCTTTGAGAATTGTTTGTATTAGCCATTTCTTTCTAGCTTCAGAAAATCCATTAAATTTCTTGTTCAGTTAAAGGTACCCACTCACGAAATTCAGCATGAACTGAGAGGAAATTTCAGCCTAATAATGAAGATGAGTTTCTTATTAAAGAAGGGTCTTATGATTCAATCCTTGACACATTGTGTTCCATAAGGTTTGATAATAATGACTCGTAGTTTAAAACAGAAATTGATATATTCCACCTTAACGGTGCTATTGCTTGCCAGCCTAAGTTTAACTTGATCAATAAACAAAATGTTTCAGAATTCGTTGTACTAATTAATGGAGTGGGCATAACAAATTATATGCATAAATCTTTGGATCATTTTATTACATCTCGAGAAGAAGAGATAATGCAGATGGCTTTTTTTAAATTTAAAAAAAAGGTTGGATTTACATTACAATTATTGATGAATTTCTTTTTAAACTTACTGAACACAAAGATATTTGTATTCTCCCGTATAATTTGGAAAATAATGTTAGTATACAACTCCCTAATTTTAACAATACTGGGAACCTTGCACTTGTAGTCTTGAAAATGTTGAGGCTGGAGAGAGATGGTTAGTCTAAGAGAGCTAATGAAATAGGTTTTAAAATAAAATTATGACACCTGTCGCCAATAGCCTTTGTGTAGCTCTATTGCGACGAAAATTCGACTAGAAGGATTGTATGATGTTTGTACTTATAGTATAACAAGTATTGCATTGCAATAGTTGAGTTCATAATGTGTGTGTTAACTGTTAATTATCTATTGGTTAGGTTTAAGGCATAATACCATGTACCACAGGCCCTGTCCATGTATCCAATCTATAGACGACATTTGTTATGAAAGAATAAACTTTAAAACAAAATCAGTCCTCTCTTTTATTAATCAGTACCATACATAACTAATACTATACAAATCCTCTTGCTTTTGACAACTTTATTAGCAGGAAAGAAGCCAAACTTGTCAGTTTTAAAGTTCAATTCATGCATCAAAGTTATAACAAATATTTTTATTTGCTCAAGCTTCAACAATTTTGCATATTTAACCCATTAACGATGATAGGCAAGAAAATTTGCCATGCGAAAATGAACTTTCTGCGCTTAAGTTTATCATAATATAATCAAAATCAAGACCTTAGTCCTAAACAATTTATGTAGAACAAAATATGTTGAGCAGAAAACGAATTAAACAAATTTTTTTCATTCGGATATGGGGTTGTAAATGGTATTCACAAAGTCATCATTACTAGGTTAAGTTTTTTATGTTTAACCCTTAGAAATAGAAAACTATTTTTTACCTTTTAAATGCAAGCAGGGTCAAATATTAACTCTTAGAACTTTTGCTTGTAAAATCGTTAGGAAAGCAGCAATTTAACTCGTATAATGCCTTGTTTATTATGCAAAGCATTTATATTGATTAAGAAGACATCATTGTCCAATTTTATTATAACATCAAAACTACAGATTAAGTTATACATATTTTTAAATTAAAACATTTTTAGAGGCACTTTCTCAAATTCTTTTATACTTCTATTACAATAAATAGTTAAAATTTTTAGTTTTCAACAAAAAGCTTATACATTATAACTATGATTTAGCATACTTTTAACATAAAGGTCATTCTCTGTAAATGGGAAAAATTGCAATCTTAAAAATTAAAATTGAAATTTTTTTTAAGATACGAGTTGTATGCATTCAAATCCATTATTTTTCTTTTTTTGTTCAAATTCATTTGAGGATAGTCTCAGGACCTATAAACGATCGGTGCAGCCAAAAGGTTCGATGAATGGTAACCTCGTGTGGAGGGAGTGCACAATAAATAGGTTCCAAAGTTCTGATACTGTGTAGGACATCCTTAAAAGTTGCATTGGGTACCTATTCAGGTGATGGCTTTTCACTTGACTCGTTCTGAATTATGACGCCTGTCACCAATAGCCCTCATGTCGCCGTGAGACGTTAATTCAATTCTCAACTTATTCGATGATTTAAAAAAAAAACATTTATACCATATCAAATCACTTGACAAATAATACTTGTAAAATTACAAAAAAAAACTATTGATGGTAGAAAAAACATTACCTACAGACATTCCCGAAACTATACACACAATAATTAACCATAAATAGTTTCACCCAAATAGTTATTTTGTTTAAAATGTTCGTTTTTTTTATGATAAAAGTTGTAAAGGCATGGAAGAACAGCGTGAGAGAGTGATAAGTCAGGCATTCAAATGGTAATTTTCTTTAAGTAAATTTTACAAATTTCATATTTTTCAAGTGAGACAAGCAAGGTTATGAATCAATTTAAACCAATCATAAAAATGCTTATATACTTTCAAAATAAATAGCAAAGTATTCGGGATGTGAATTTGTCACTTTTACAGATAATGACCCATAAATGTTTTCTATGTTAAAATTTTGAGATGATAAAAAAAATTCTCAAACAGAACTTCATACATAAATACACATTAATAGATTGAAAAATTCATATACTTTATTTATATAGAGAGGGGTGTTTAACATAAAAAAACATACTAAAAATTAACAAAGCAAAATGGCACAGTAAAATTGGTATGTGCAAGAAAAAGATTTTCCAGTATTTGTATACATTTGGGATTCTTTGTTCAGATAATATGATCCATTAGTTTTAAAAGAGATTATAAGAATGAGTTATTAATATGCAGAAAGTATGGTCTTTTGTTCAGTAACTTACCGTTACAAAATTTTTGATGATTGCTTGAAAAAAAATTCTAATCTTGTTTTGAATACAAAAGAATACTAACATTAAAGATTATACCCAAGCCCAAATCCAACCAAGGATGGTTGCCAAATGTAGGAAGTTTTTTTTTGTCTTGTATGTACACTGCTCAAAACAGGAGAGCACTTTGCGTACTTAAATTGGAATCTTTTGAATAAATTAAAACAATAATTTTTTCAAACATTTATTAGTTAAAAAAAAAGTTAAAATCAATTTTTAAACATCTAAGAATACAAGCATTTAGAATTTAGGGTAAATTTATTTCATAAAATTTTTTAGGAGTAAATTTTATTTTACCATGTTTTTCATATTTTCATTTAATAAAAACAAACATTATTTAATTCTTTAAAAGACATGATTCTTCCATCTAATGATAAATATGTACAAGCTCAACCTAGTGAGAAAAAATCGCAAGCTGATGATTCCAAATGAAATCATTGGAGGTGAAAGGTTTTAAACCATGTGCCCCCCTAATTGTTTTGAGCAGTGCAATTTAAATTTTAATATGTAAAGCTGTTTCTGAAATTACTTGCACATAAACACTTGAATCATCAACAATTTACAAATTCAGAACTTCTCGTAGTTTAGAATAACAACTGAAAATTAAGTTTAAGTGGCTTATTTATTCAAAAAGTATTGTTCTGAAATGGCTGACAAATCAGAAATTATTCAAGGATATATATAAGAAGAACCAAAGAACTTGCAAACTTTAAAAATCAAAAAACCTGTCATAACCTCTTCGCTCCAGAGTACATATATTTGGACCTTTGTAGAATTAACTTCCATTTTGTGTCAAGCACTTATTATTTTCAGTAAGAACTGAGTGGAATGGAAAGACGTAACACACTTCCATTTCAGCAATATTAATTAAAAACCATCCAGGCGATTGTGTTTGCTTAGTAAGTTCTGGTAAATACCAGTGTACAGTTATTAATTTTTGTATTCCTTGTTTTGAATATCAAGGATATGTTAATTGTTTGGTGCGTACTTAAAATGTTATATTACAGAAATTTGGCAAATTTAGAACAGATAGTCATGAATTTTTTCTTATTGAGCACAGCAATTTTCGCGATTTATTTACTACCCTGTAAAGAATGTATTATTAACTGGTAATTATTCAAGTCAGTCTTAGGAGAATAGGTAAATAATGTATTTCTTTTATTGTGTCAATGTTTTTCTTATTTATTGGTTTAAAAAGGGAAAAGAAACTTATGTATTTTCACTAGCTTTTTTTGAAGATTCAATGCAACAATAACTTTAACTATACTTTAGTAGAATTAATGAAAAAAAGATTAAACGTTCGCAAGTGTTTTTTTTAATAGGCAAAGGAAATTCAGAATATCATATCGTGATCACTAGGCACTATAAGAGCATCCAAGTTTTTCCAATTCATATTTTTTTATAATAATAGGAATGGTAGGTTTATAATAATAAGAATGTAAATTTTATAAAAAAATTAGCTGTAAACATTATGTAGTGTATTTATTTGTTACTAAAATACTACTTTAAACCCTTCGACCCTGGTGTCCCATTTTTAGGATAAATCTTTAAACTAATCTACAGAAATTATTATAAAGAATTTTAACTAGCAAAATGCAGTGTTCTAATGATAAAAACATTGAAGAATGGTACTATGCTTTTAATTTTAAAAGACAGCAGCTAGATACAGAGGTTGGACAATGTAATGCATACTTTGCAGTGTTTATATTTTTTTGCATTTCAGAAAAACTATTAAAAAAATACTAACATGCTCTTGGTGACTTGTAACATGTGTTACAGAATTTTCAATATTGTTTCTATTGTAATTAGGAGGTACACAGAATGGAACCAAAGACCAAAAAGTTTTCAACCACTTTGATCTTACAAAACTATAAAAAGATTAGCTCTTTTAAGGAAATATTCATTTAAACACAAGTTAAATTTTTGTAAAAGAACTATTATTTATCTAGAATATATTAGAAGATATAAACATTTAAAGAAATAAAAAGTTTTTTAAGTTAATATTATTGATTTTTTTTTATGAAAATTTAAACTTTCAAATTTTTTATGAAAATTTAAACTTTTTTAATCAAAACTTTCTGATCACCTATATGATACATATTTTAAACAACTAAATTTTAATGCTAAGAGTTGGTTAAAAAAGAAATTTAAAGTAATTTCTCATTTTCTGTGCACGCATCAAACAGTTCTCAAATTATTTTCATGATTTTATTCCAAACATTATTGTTCAATTTGCATCTGTCCTGGCATACATTTAAATGGATATTGCCTTTTATGTTCCTGTTAACAACAGAATTTGTTATAAACTTTAAGAATTAAAATTCTTTGATAGAAAAAGATCTGAAAAGCATGATTAAGCTACATCACCACAGGGAGAGGGTCAAGCATGATTTTGAATGTACAGTAGACGCCGCTTAATGTGATCACATCGGGACGAACGTGATTTGATAACAATAACCGATTGATTACAATACATGAAAAAAAAATGTATAAACTAAAAAATTAATTTTTTACATACATATTAAAAAAAGTTAATATTATATTAGGAGTTGTTGCTGTAAAACTCTATAGTGTTTAATAGAAATTAATGCACACTAAAGAAAAATAATTACTTACCGTATATACTCGTGTATAAGCCGAGAAATTTTGGACAATTTCAGTGCCGTAAAAATCGGGGTCAACTTATACACGAGACATCAAATTTCCAAAAAAAAAATCCCATGTCCTTAAAATAAAACTAAATTTCAAACAAACTTAAGGTTTAGATACTATCTATTAAAAATAAGGACACAAAAGCGGTTAAATCTTGAAGATGAAATAAGATTGGTATCTACCATAATGATGTTTAATTGTTAGTTCTCGACGCGATGCATATTTTGCATGTGTAGCTGTGGCACAGGGCAGTTCAGTCAACCAGTCTTTATACTGCCAAGGTCACGGACCGATGTTGTTTTCTTTACATGCTTCACTGAACTTAGTTTCAACTAAGATTCTCCATTCAGGGTCGGCAATGTCAAGGACACTCGGAGATGAAACCCATTTCATTTTCATTGGGGTTGAAATTTAGCTTGCAAAATAAATAAAAATTACGATCCCGTTATGAACCGGTTTCTTCTTATTTTCTTCAGAAGGCTGGCCTTATTTCCTACCTCGACTTATACACGGGTTACCGATTTTGGAAAGATATTTGGTTTAAAAATGGGGGGTCGGGTTATACACGAGTATATACGGTACATATTTAATGATGAACTGCAGAAAACAATACAAATACAAAAGGTTAATTATTAACTGAAAAAAGAAATCATCAATTGTCGACAATTTACAAGAAAGCCCTTTCGACCTCGACCTTATGCACATGCAGTTAAGAAAACTCATTTATTCCCAACGCCAGAGGATAGAAAGTCTACTGACATAATGGTGTTCCGTATGTGCCGTATTCGCACAGTGCTACGGAATTTTACAATGCTTGACCGAAAATGGCAAAATACCCCCCCCCTCTAACACATGTTTAAAAGATAATACAAATACGAGTCCCGTTTGGACTTTTGGTAAGTTTCAGGAAACACTTTAAACAAAAAAAATTCCTTTTTGTTATTATTGATTTCAGGAAAATAATATTTACATATAAACTGATAACAATAAACGAACATTTGATTACAATAAACGATGATTTTTCAATGTATTTTGATATAAGCGGACGGGACTAAGCGATTTTGATAACATTAAACGATTGATAACATTAACCGTGATCACATTAAGCGGCGTCTACTGTATTTAAAAAACAAGGTTTTTTTTAAGCAGTATATTTTAAAAGAATTTTCCATTGCAACAATGTCAGAATATATTAAATAAAAAAATGACAAAGCTTTATTGTGCATTTACACTTACAGCATGAAAAAGTTGTATTTTTAGGGCTTAAGATATTAACATTCATTTAAATTTATGTCCGTCAGCAAATACTAATGTTAGTTATTCAAAATTCTTTCCAAAACATACTTTTAAAAATATATTTGTTTGAAAAATATGTTTATATAAAGAATATAAGAATACACAATGAAGGGGAAGAAAAAGTGTCAGGCCACAAAATGTACATTTGATACTATTATAATACTTTGGATTAAAAATAAGGTTTTTAACATTGTAAATGGAATTCTAGAAATTGGTGTCCTATTAATAGGACATTCCTTACTCTGCTAATTGACCAAAATGCTACAAAATTTGATCCACACAAGTTATTTACACATAAAATGTCTTTGAGTGATTCATTTTCTTATATCTGCAAAATTAAAAATTTAGAGCAGAAAGGGGTTAAAACCATGCTGTTCTTATTTGTAAGTTTAAAACTGTTATTAATTTGGAAATAATGCTTTTGGTATTTTTTAGAAGGCGTTTTATTTATTTGCATGTTATTAATGTTCATTTATTTGCATGTTAAGTAATATCATATAAATAAAACAAATGTAAAGTATTTTTCAAATAAAAACTTAACATATTCAGAGTATATTTAAACTCTCAAATAAAACATATAGGTTCCAAGATTTCTAAAAATCTTGATATAATAAAAAAATTTTAGTAATACAGTATACAATACATTATTAGCTTTACTAAAGAAACAATGCAAGGTAAAGTAACATGAAAATATGTTGCGTACTCAAAAAAGACTATCATAACCCATTCTATAATACAAAAAGAAATGGTTGGAAAATGGAAAAGCACACAACTCAAAGGTTGTATCTTGTATGCATTTACCACCAAAGTAGAGGACTCCACAGAAGTGATCCAGCAGTTGAGTTTCCAAGCATTCCCAAACCAATATCAGCCCCTTCTGTCCGATATCTTTCAGGTTGATAAATCATTGAAGTTTGTCCTGATGTAGCCACTATATGAAATAAAAGAATTCATTGGTTGTAAAGCTAAGAAAACACAGTGAAAATAAAATATGTTTGGTTACTATTAGTTTATTTTTTAAAATAGCAATGCCATCAATGCAGGTAACTTTGGCCAAAATCATCTAAAAAATGGATAATCATAAGAGTAAGACTTCTTCGAAAATAGTTACACAGAATAAACTTTTAAATACATTTTTGAAAGTGTAAAGTAAGTAAAGAAATTCTTTCATCTTAGGCCAGAGTTACCCTCATCATCAAAAGTTTCTTACTGACTAATAATTAAATATAGCATAAAAAATATTCAACTTATATTTTAAAAAATGGTGTGATATTCATCCCCATAAATAAAAGAATAGTATAGGAGTCATTCCATGTCAAATCACCCAGCTCAAAATCTTCATGTCACATAATTAAATTCAATCTTGATTTTTTTTTCCAAGTATGTACTAGAGACAAATTTATTAGACCCGTATTTTTTACTTTTTCAAAATTCCAAGAATTAAGATATATAAGATTTTATATTTATAATATTTGTTTTATTTAATATAAATATCAATCGTTCGAATTTTTAGTTTAAAAAATCGTAACTTTCTTAATTCTTGGAATTTTGAAAAAATATGGGTCTAATAAATTTGTCTCTAGTACTCTGAAAAAAATCAAGATTGAATTCTGTGACATGAAGATTTTGAACTGAGCGATTTGATGTGGAATGACTCATAGAGTGTTTTATTTAGCTATTTTCTATATTTTTTTAGATGTTCCAGACAAAAGTTGAAAGAAATAGATTTTTGTTATTAAATACTCGTAAGAATACAAACGTTATTTGTGGTATTGACAAAATTAGAATGAAATTTTTTTACACGAAAAGAAAGACAATGCTTCCATCTTATCAAAAATATAGATTAATTTAAGATTGGAGCATTTTATTAAGAGAAATTAAGAAACAAATCTTTTTCCGACGCTTGGGCCAAAGTTACCCCTCTGGGCCCAAGTTATCCGCTTTGACTGTAGTTGATTATCAAATAGCAAATCAGAACATATGCTGTATGGTATTAAGTAAATTAAAAATATATATGCTATATAATAAAAATATTTTTTTTTTGGGGGGGGGGGGATGTTTATGAGAAAATTTTCAGATTTCGTTAATAGTTTTTCATTCGTCATAATAGAATTTGTTTTTTCTTTTAAATACTTTTGATAATGAGAAATAAAAAAAGAGGGAAATTACTAAGTTATATATTGTGCAATCTACTAATTGTTTAACACCTAAACTGCCACTGGTATGTATCGTACATTATTTTCAAGGACAAAATCTGTGATTTTTCAAAATGGAGAGTTTGGCTGTATACGTGCAATAACTAAGTGAATGTAGGAAACCTAACTACAATGCTTATTATGTCATTTAGAAATGAATTGCACACAAAATGTTCATTGCTAGACCTTCTTCAAAGTATCAGGTTCTGTCTGGATAACTTGATAGTGGTTCATAGTAGTATGACTTCATAAGGCTTTTTTTTATGGTGGCACTTACAAGGAAACAAAATATTGTATCTTGAGCATTTGCATGTCTCTTTATCAGCTGCACGTTGAGTTATTGATGACAGTTACGCTATCAAGATTGTTTTTGTTTAGTTGGATTAACGGCACACTGTTGACTTAAGCATTTGGAAACAAACCCTGTAATTTTGAAGACCGGTTAAGTGCAAGGCAAGTACCTGAACAGGCAGCTAATGTAGCCTTGCAGCAACATCTTACATGTCGTCGAGGAGTTATACTACTATGGATTTAGCCCCCAACAGCTCGTTCAACATGGAGTACTTTCTGTTGGTTTTTGTCTGCATAATCTGTTTTCAGTAGTGAAGTGTCAAAGATCTTAATAGATCCCATTAATTCTTGGATAGCTGGTCAGTGGTCATTTGAGCTATTAGGACCCAACAGGCTGAAAATTCTGTATATCTGTAAAGGTTTGTATTAATAGTTTTTTTTTGCGGATAGCATTTTCATACTCAGTTTAGTGATATTAACCCTTTATAGGGTTCACCATTACACACAAAAAAAATGAACCAAACTTGATCATGCTTAAATACAACAACTAACCAAAAAATTACAGACACACCTTTTTAGTTCGTTTTTAAAACAACTTAAACCACCTGAGGGATACAGACTTAAAAACATGGCAAATGACTATTTTCCCAGCAACACTTATAATTTTTAAAAATTTATAAATTTCAGAACTTAATTAAATTTAAAAAATTTTGAATTTAATTAAATTAAAAAATTTCAGAATTAATTAAATTTAAACTATTCGGGCATTTATTTAACCATTTACTACAAAATAAAAAAATATCGTAAAAAAAATCGAATTAAGGAGTTCAAAATTAAATTAGAAAGCACTGTAGAGAAAAAAAATTGACACTTTGGCCAAATTGCTTATCCCTCAGAGGTAAAAATTTGAAGCAGCAAAAATTAAATTTTGCAGCAGCAAAAAAATTGCAAATGAATAAATATTTAGTTGTAGTTAGTGCAGTATACAAATTTAGGCGCTTGCTGTTGTAACTTACACAAAGTTCATGGTAGAAAGGTGGTGCAAAATACATGGATTAAAGAGATATTAAAATATTAAGATAAATATAAAACTCACTATATTGAGGTGCTGGATAACCATAATATGCAGGATGTGGGTATGGGAACTGAGGTAAGTAGGTTAATGAATCTCCTAAAATGTAAAATTTTTAAATATTAGAAAATATATAGAGTAAAATATCAGTAACAACACTTTTAAAAGAATGCATGATAATGTTGATAAGCAGGGGCATCAAAACATACATGCATCATATAAAATATAAAACACTAACATATTCTAGACTTATACACTAGATTGTTCCCATATAAATAAAAATGCATGCAAAAAATAAACAGTTCAAGCACTTATTATTTTGACACTAGTGTAGTATTATTCAATATTTATAGAAATTTAAATGGGTATATGGTTATTTGTTATCAATCAATGGATGTGAGTACAGACAGCTCTAAAATATTTAGAAAGTTGTCTGCTGAAAACACTTGCAGTATTATATCCAATATTAAAAAATAAAGTTAACAAAAAAACACCTAGCCTCAAAGTGAAAGGAACTATTTAACCACCTGAGGGATATATATGTAGAAAACCAGCCTAAGGACTGTCAGTGTATCCAGCAATACATATATTTATTTAAAAATTATAAATTTTAAAACATTGAGGCTTGTAAAGCTATTTACTAATTTAATTAAAAAATATATAAACAATATTAATTAATAAGTTGATTATTTTTTATTTAAATCAGTCAGTGAAAACAAGTGTACACATTTTCCAAATGTAAACCCTCCAGAGGATAAAAAATGACTTAAAACACATGCTGTCATAATGATAATGCATACATAAAGGAGCAATGATTACAAGCACAAATTATTCAGTGAAAAGTAATTTTAATGCCCCATGATTTTCCACCTACAACATGATCATGCAACTTACTCAACATTTTAAATCCATCCATATTTTCAAAGAAGTCATAGTTCTAGAGTTGAACATTCTGTAAATTAAATACTAACTTATCAAGAAATACTAAGGACAAAAACATTGTAGGTAAATAAAATCTGTTCGATGAATGAAGAAAGTTTTGATTGAATTAAGAGACACTACAGCTACACAAGGGCTATTGGTGAGGGGAATAGTAATGTGGGAAGAGAAAGTGTTTGTAGTTTATGTGATGATAGAATTAGGTATCTTTAATACATGTATCTGTGAAAATGAAAACAATCAATTTTTTTCCTTTTTATTGTACATTTGTTCACTTTTTCATTGTGTCTCATTTATAAATTTTTTTGGATGTAAATTAAATATCCCCAAAATAAGTTAGTAATGTCATAATAAACATATCCTCAAGTTGTCTTCAAGTTCTTATATTTTTTTATGACAAAAAAAGTCATGGGAAAAGTTTAAGTGTCAATGCTAAATTCCCACATAATGATGCTGAATATTCGAACCCAACTAAAATTTACAAAGCATATGCAAACTCTTATTTGTTTCTAAATTTTTAATAAATGACTAAAAAGATTGAAGTATTACATTTAATACTCCTAATTTAGAACTGGATAAAATAAAAATGTATAAATAAATAGAAACATTTTTAAAAACAAAAAACAACCAAACATCTTTCCAAGCATATGTTTTCAGAAACAATCCTATTTTCCCCTTACCATAACTTTCGACCAGTCTAAAAACTTGTATAAAATATGAAACCCTATGTCAATGTAACATAGCTTTAAGACATTAAATCACAAGTACATTAAACATGAACCAGACCCTTGTGTATATATATACCCTAGTAGCATTGATTCTCGAAATTTGCTCGATCGATCATCGGATTCAGCGAAAACTCACCGGTGATCGCATCCGTAATCCGAAAGTGCACGAGACGATATCGGCAATCGGTGAACGAAATTCTATCGATAAAAGTCATCGATTCGATATCTGTCAAAGGTGAAAATTCAATCAATGTACGTTTCATCGGAAAATTATGTCGAATCGATATCGCAACGATAAGAAACCGAAATATGTGTCTTTTTTTATTTTAGTACACACAAATTGCGTTAAATTATTTCGAAAACTTTATATCCGAAAGCTATTATGTTCAAACTGGTGATAGTTATTTTTTATTTACTTACACACAACATTTTTAATTGATTGCGAAGATAAATATTTTTACTGTGTGATAACTTATTTCTTTTATTTACTTGGAAATTAATTTGTAATTTTTTTGCCATGATTAAGTTTTGAAGTTAAGTTTTTGTGTTCTGTCCTTCCTCAAGAAATTCGAAAATAACACCTGATCAAACAGAAAAAAATTCGTGGCTCCATCTTGTTTTAAAAACTTTTGTACTAACATGTCGTAAACTGTTCGGAATTTTATCGGAAAGTGTTCGAAATGCTATCGGACCATGAGATTTCGATTACTTCTCATCGGATTCTTATCGATTTCTTCTTGACACTTGATTGGAATCTCATCGGAAAAACTCATCCTAGGATGCTCTAGCGAGAGGACATAACCGAGCAGTTATCGAGCAATTTTTAACGAAAATCCGATATTCGGATTCTCATCGGCTCACCGGTGAACGATGAAAATTCGATTATCGGTCAATGAAAAATTGCTACTAGGATACATATATATATATGTATATATATATATGTGTACATACATATACATATATATATATATTTTAATAGTGGCGTAAGGTTTTTACCTCCTGATGAAATGGCCTTTCCCACTATTTTTGGTTTCTTTCCATATCTTTTTTTGTTTATATATTCGTTATATAATATATATATATATATATATATTATATAATATATATATATATATATATATATATATATGTATGTATATGTATATATGTGTGTGTGTATGTTATGTATATATATATATTATATATATATTTTATTATTATATTATATTATTTTATTCACATATTATATTTTCAAGTTTGAATGACCCTCACAAGCCAAGATTGGGGATGATGGAAACCTCCAGAATCAATGAAAGTATAACAATGAATAATTTTTCTTGAAACCATACATTGCAGTTATTTTATAAATGTATTTACCAGTATTGTTGAAATTTTTAGAACAAGGATTGACTGTATTTTTCCCTCTGATTCAAATATATATGAATAAGTTATAAGCATAATTACCACTATATGTGGGAAGGTACCCTGGATTATAAGGTGGCAAATAAGCAGAAGATGACCCTGACAGATGAGGATACAACTGCAGATGATTGAATACAGTTAGAACAAATAGTAACACATTTATGAAATTCAAATAGCTAATGAATAGATTTGATAATAAAGAAAAATAACTTACACCAAATAACCGAGCTTGTTCCATAGCTAATTGCCAAGCTCTAAAATGATTATACATATTTTAAATGAATTGCACAAAAACGTGCTTAATAATATGCAAAATATAAATACATTAAAATCCAAAGGCTTACCTAACATCATCTAATGATTCCCCACAAAAAATCCAATTTTTTCCGGTAGTGGAAATAACCGATATCAAATTTTGTATTCCATAACCTTCTGGAGGTTGAACAGACTCCACCTGGAAATATAGTTGATAATATAGTATTTTTATAGATTTTCACTTACTTGATTATGGTCATATGGGATGAAATAATAAAATTTAGTAAAATTTTTAAAAAGACAAATTCAAGCATTAATACTAAAGTGTTGCCACCACAGGTTTGAAGATTGCTGCTAGGCATTAAAACAAGCTTAAAAGTTCGCTTAGGCTGTTAATCATCTTTAAAATATCCTTAAGCCAAAAGATAGGGAATTTGTAAGTATTTTATGGCAATTTTTTGTAAAATCTCCATTTAACAACACTTTATATCAGCTTATTACCTATAAAAACAAGCTAAATAAATCAATAAAAAATTGCTTTTATTTAAACAAGTAAAGTATTATTTTTGGTAATGGGACAAAATATCGCCGGCCAAAATATCGCATGCCTAAAATATCGCGGGCCCATAATATCGCGTGCCCAAAATATCGCGGGGACAAAATATCGCGTAAAGTAAAAGTGGATTTAATGGATTTTAAGGTGTTTGGCAGTGGGAGGGAGTTCGATGGTAAAATAGTATTAAAATACTTACTTATCTAGTAATTTGTGACGAAGTTCGGTTTTACCTATTAGAGCCTGTATTTTTATAACAATGTATTTAAAGTCATGAATTTTTATGCATTTGTTGTTATGACCTTTTAGTCAAGAGGTAGGTTTAATGGGAAAGGTTTTATATTTGAACTTGATTTTTATGAATTCCATTAATTTTTTTTAAGAATTCAGTTGGGGTAATTGTAGTCTAAAAAGTGTTTGAATTTTATAATTTAATAATTATTTAACGAAAATGTAAACATTGTTTGATGCGTTACCTTTCTGTACTGTTCTTTAAAAAAGAATTTTTTTAAATAGGAGGATTAGTTTAGGGATTTTTCAAGGTGATCTTGGGAGTTGGAGGAAGTTGAAATAAACATACATTATTACTAAAAATATATATTAATAGTTTACTTGCATTCATATAAATTTATGTAGCAACTGAACAATTTACTTATTTTAGTGAACACTTACAGAACACAAAATAAGTTGATTAAATCAACTACAGTCGAACTTGTTTATAGCGAGTCCTGATTTTACGAGGATCCGGATTTACCGAGGAAAGCAAGAATATTAGGTTGGTCCAATGCTAAGTCTATGGAAGGGAAATCGCTTGCTACGAGAAAGCTTCGGATTTACCCAGGAATATTTTTTCTATCTTGTAAATTTTTTTCACTATGCAGTCAATTTAGAAGTTAACTCTTTTCTGGAAAAGTTGTCCTCACCCCCTTTGTTAGGAGAAATTCCTTTCAAGCCATACTATGAATAGGAAGAATGGTCAAATATGCGGTTCAACAGGTGGCTTATTTGTAGAAGCAGAGTGAGGAAAGGGTTCTTCAGGGTCATTGGGGGCGCTGGTTAGAGCTTTACATTGATAACGTTTGCTAAATTTTATGGGGTTATGTCGAAGTGGAAATTTTCCGGTAGTTTAGAGAGGAAGCTAAAGATGTCGTTCTCTGCTAAAAGCATGGATTGTCTTATTATACTGGTTCAAAGCTGCTAAAGAACAATCATATCTTGATGAAAGCATACAATTACAATAAAACTGACTGTAAACGTTTTTAGCCAGAACATATATTTCTTTTCTCTTTTTAGATACTCTTTTTTTACAAGCACTTAGATTTAACTAGTAAATGTTGTGTTGTTTGTCTTTTCTGGCTCGTTATAAACGAGTTCAAGTGTATTTCATTTATGATATAATTTATATAAAAGTAGTTACATAGTTAGGACTAGTTTTATACAGTCACTTTTTCCAAAACGCTTACGTGCATCTTTATTTTTTTGTTCAAAAGGTATGATATCAAAGTCTATTAGAGTAGTGGTAGTGAAAAATTCATTGTAGTTACCATTCATTGTAGCGTATGTCAAACTTTAAGGTCTAGATGACAAGAGCAATATTAGAAGAATGGCTGGAAAATTGTAACAATCAAATGAAGAAAGACAGAATCATTTATTTTATTTTAGTTTAATGGAACCTGCCATAAAGACCTTTTGAGAAGCTAGATAGAACCCGAGTTATCCTCAAGAATTTTAAACTGTTGCTATATCCCTTATTGATACCTACATGATAAATCAAATCATCAATTTTCAAATAAACAATAAAGAATATTTGTTTATAATGTACAATACTCTATAGCAAATTTAAAAAATGCGATTTATCTTTTTATTTTATTATCATTATTGCATTCTATTTTCATTTATTAAAATTCATATTTATGAATTCTTCTATTCTCCCACACTTGATTCCCATTGTAAGTTGGGTAAATATTCAATTTTAAATTCATTTTTAGGCCATATTTGGTTTTCAAAGTTTTTTCGGGTTTTTTTGTCCACTCGTTGATCCCTCAATGACCAGAGATCTCGATTGCGCTTGATAATTACCTCCTTTCGAATATTTAATGGTAAAAAATAATTAAAAATGTTTATTTTTTCCTTCAAGCCAAACATTTTCAAAATATATCTTTAGGACTTCAAAAACATTCTAACTATTTAAAATAATTTCACACCCAAAGTAGCAACTGTAAAAACATCCTTCTGGCAATAGGGAAGTTGCGTGAATGTCAAATTTATTCCCAAACAACAGTCTTTTGAACTGCACATCGAATGGTATCAATCAGACTAGTAAGAATTTAATTAAATTAGTCAGCAATTGACTATGATTTAAGCGATATGTCACCTGTCGGCTGTCACCGCCTTTAAAACACTCACAATCCTCTTGTTATGGATTATGGCATCAGGCTTGGCTTTCTTGTTCCATTGACGTGTACTTTTTATTAAACTTCCATGTCAGGGCCTGACCATGACAGGCTGGGCATCCCAAGTCCGGGATACTTTTGTTGGACCATTTCGGGTTTCTGATCTCAACCAGAAAAATACATATAGTACTTGTAGGTACCCAATATGGACACCCTAAGGAAAATTAATTTTTTTTCGCCATCTTATTCAAGTCACAGGACTTAAACCTTTTGCGACCATAATATCTGTATTGTGGAATACCATAAATAAAATTGACCATGTAATTAATCTGGTTTATTTTTATAATTTAAAAAAAAAAAATACCAAGTGTCTATAAAAGGAACTTATACCTGTCCCTATTATGGACATGCATGTCCATATTAGAGACAGGTGGCTCCTTATGGAACTACTACTGGATGAAAGAGCCACGATTGAGAGGGATTTTAGAAATTGAGGGGATAAAAGAAATATCAGTATTGCGAGGGAGGGGGGGCAGAGTAAATACTGTCAAAACGTGCACTTTAGAAGGCAGCAGTTATATCACTAATTTGAACATTAATTTATTATTAATTAGCTAAATAAAATCCCATTAAACAGATACCTTACAAATTTGTGAATCTGAAGACTCATTAGATGTCTGTATTGCACACAAGATGTCCATATTGCGAATCAGGCTTAGTTTTACTAAATGTTATAATAAATTTACAAATAAAACGTCAAGCAATATATGCAATATCAATCAAAAATATGTTTTATCAGCTTTCTAAAACACCACTTTTCAATTTTTAATAACAATTTTCCAATATATCATAAGAATATAAACTTTCCTATAATTAAGATCAGCACACCACAAAAATACTAATTACCTTCGAAAGAGTGAACAACGCTCTTTTTTCCACTTTCAAGCCTAAAATATTTTTTTACTGCTTTTCTTCACGGACATGTGATGACACTATCTCTCGATTAAAAATTTAACTGTTAAAGATATGTTTTGTTCATATTGATAGCTCTGTTCATAATGGGTACAAGTAGTATATTTGAAAAAAAAGACCTTTTAGAGAAAGTTCAATCCTCAAATTTAATATCAATCTATCATGGTGCTTAATTTTTTAGAAAAGCAAAAATACTTTTAATTATTTTGGCCATAAAATGATACGAAAATGGTTAGATGTGAAGCAAAATTTATAGGTTAAAAGCCAATTTTGGAGCTATCTAAAATAATGGACTTAATGCCCGGGAGTTGAAAGCTTAGGAGATGATCAGGGTCTGTACGATATAGCAGTTAATATTATAGCAGTACGATATAGCAGTTAACTAGGAAATGTGTTTCAGATGATATCAGACAGGTAAAATGTACTTATGGCAAAAGTCTTCTTTTAAACCAAATAAAAAAAAAAACTTTGATTCCTTCGTACGCTATCAGCCGTGTCTGACAAAATGATACAATGGAGCATGAACCTGACTTTGAATGCACAAGGAATCAAACCTTCAATAAAAGAAGCCCGCTTTTAAATATGTCCATGTGTCGAAGAGGGGAGGTAACCTATAATTATCACTAGGCTCTACGAAATTTCGAATTCTCAACACATAGAAGCAGAAATCCATTCATCAGGTCATTCGTGGTCTCAGAGCTTTGAGTAAGAAGGGGAAAGAGAAGTTCTTTTGTCAAAACGACAGAGGGGTTGACTCTTCGACCTAAGACCCCCTCCTTGTATTTATCTTTCATAGTTTTACTGAGGCACATAAGTTGCGAGGACTTATCTGTTAGAAAACATTTATAACATAATTAAAATTACTTAACTTGTAGCTACTTAAACCATTGGCGTTTTTAACCATAATTTTAACGGAAAGTTATTTGACTTTAGTAATTGATGCACTATTGAAACCCTTAAAAAACAACCTTGGAGGAACCCTTAAAAACATGTAAACTTTAAAGCTTATATTTTGAAGGTAATGGAAAATTGGTGTTCATGTTTTCCTTTAATAAAAGGTCATAGGATTTAAAATGCATAGAATCATTTCAATTAAACAACTTGATAAATGTTTCCATATAAAAAATGAAATTAACATGTGAATATAATAAAATTGAATCAATGCATTGAACATCACTTAAGTCGCTATAAAAATTCTTACAACCAGATTCAACTATTTTTAAATATTTTGTCCAATTGGAAATAATAAATTAATTGAAAATATAAGACAAATTTAAATGCTCAGAAACAACCTTGAAATTCATCCAAAAATACTTAGACAATCCTCATATTTGAAACCAAAATTATGTTATCGTTGCAAGAATAAGCCGCACATCAGACAACGCTCACGATTTTTATAACGGAATCACGAATTTACAAAATAAGAGAAATTTTAATCATCTCTTTTAACCCAAATGAAAAATATTAATAAATATTTTAAAATAAATGTTTCAATCATAATTATATATACATAAATAATACTTACATACAGACCACACATACCGTATCAAACAAACCATACGTACCACACCATACATACCGTACCAAACAAACCATATGTACCACACCATATATACCGTACCGGTACCCACCATACCATACAACATATATAATATTTATATACGCACGTTTGTACAAAGCACTATACAATTTTACCATCTCATAACTACCTTGAAAATCACACACGAATCCACTTACTTTAGTCGACGCGATATTTTAGGCAAATTTAATGGGATTTATAAAAATCAAGTTCAAATATAAAACCTTTACCCACTGACTAAACCAACCTCGTGACAAAATGGTCATAACAAAAAATGCATGACTTAAACTACATTTTTATTAAAATTCAGGCCCAAATAAGTAAAACCGAACTTCATCACAAATTACTGGATAAGTAAGTAGTGCAACACCATTTTACCATCGAATTCCCTCACACTGCCAAAACACCATAAAATCCATTAAATCCACTCATTTTTTACTTTACGCGATATTTTGTCCCCGCGATATTATGGGCACGCAATATTTTGGCCCGCGATATTATGTCCAGCGATATTTTGTCCTCAAACCATTATTTTTTAAACATTATTATATAAAGTTAGTACAATAGTAGTACAATAAAAAAAAAAAATATTAGTACAATAAATGTACATTAAAAAAGAAATAGTACAGTAAAAAATTAAACAAAAATGATTCACCTGGAGACCAGTTTTTATAGCTAAGCATTCTGAAGGCATAAAAATGATTTCTTCTGCATTTGGGCTGCATTCGTTTTCATAATATTTTAAATGACCATCCCTGTATAACTCTACCCAACTTTTCTTCCATTTCTTCATAACAGTAGCTATAAATATAATTATTATATTGAAAAATTAAGGGAAAATTTAATATCAAAAGCAAAAATCTTGTTGTATCTGCACTGCACAATATAATTGTGGCGATTGTGTAATGGGAAGAACAACTGGCATCTAAAATAATGACTAAGAAATTTTTTATTGTTCTAAAGCACTCTCATTTCCCTTCCTTATAAGTTGTAATTGTTGATTGCTTTAAGGGTCTTGTATGGTAACAGATCTCTGTACAATTCCAATGGGGAAATTTTGACCCTGTTTTTAAATAAAGTATACAACATGTACTCACGAAAACTTAACAAAAAATACAGAAGAAAGTTATTTTGCCATTAAAATAATTAAAAAGTATAATTTCAAAGATATTATTAATTATAATTAAAACAAAATTTTAGTAATTATTCACAAACTAAAGATGGCAGCACTAACGGCATGTAAATATCTAAACGAAAAAGTTTGTTTAAGATATTAGTTATAATTAAAACAAAAAATTTTGTTTAAATATTTACATGCCGTTAGTGCTGCCATCTGTAGTTTGTGAATAATTACTAAAATTTTATTTTAATTATAACTAATTAATATCTTTAACAATATACTTATTAATTATTTTAATGGCAAAATAACTTTCTTCAGTATTTTTTTGGTAAGTTTTCGTGAGTACATGTCATATACTGTATTTAAAAACAGGGTCAAAAGTTTCCCCATTGGAATTGTATAGAGATCTTTTACCATACAGGACCTTTAAAATAAACCAAGGTCTAATCAAAAAGGGTTCAAGTAATTTTAATATAGTAGCCTAAAATATATATATATATATATATATATATATATATATATATATATATATATATATATATATATATATATATATATATATATATATATATATTCATATAAAATTGTAGAATGAAAAAAAAGTAATTTGATGGTCAAATTATAAACACCCAGAATAGTTATACTTTTTAAAATACAGTAATTTTCTTTTATATGTGTAAGTTGAAATAAAAAATAATGTGCAAATAAAAAGTTATAAACTTACTTTGTCTGGTAAGCCATCCACTCTTTGCTATGACTGAATTGTCCATAACTAGAGTAAAAAAAATATGTGTTTAAAAGAAAATTTAACTGTTTTATAATTAAATTTTTTTAGAAAAGAAGCTATTAAAATAATTGTATTGGCCTAGTATAATAGAGCATATAATACAACATTTTGTAACTTCTCTGTACGAGTCATTTACATATAGATCGACAGTATAAATTCAAAACCCAATTGATCTATAGAATTAATGCCTCCTAAGAGAAGTTCCTCTTAAACCCAGAAGGAAATACTAACACTATTATTGCGATAGGACAGATATCACAATTATAGTTCGAAAATACACTGATTTGTATGAGTATTTTTAAGGTTGATAATTTTTTTGAAATTTTGGATAGAATTTTGAAGCACCTAGCTTTAAAATTGAATCATAAATTTAAAAAGGGCTCGTTGTGCAACAGTGTTTTCATATCCAGTGGTCTAAAAAAATGTCCTCTGCCCATAGAGCACAGTAAAGGTTCCTAAAAAAAATCCTCTACAAAGAGCCATTTTTGAAATAATAACTATTCCTTTTTTATATTTAAATGTGAAATATTTAGTTTAGTCAACTATACAACCAGAGACCAGTTAGTTGGATGCAGAAACACTGCTCCAAAGACAAGCCTCTACCCCCCCCCCCTTTTTTTCCACCTCCCAGCTGTGTTTGAACCCCTCTTACACAGTTAGATCGATATTGGCATGTCTACCATATTTTTTAATTTTAGGTATAAGAAACTTGTTACATTTATTTTTTTAAAGTCGCTTTAAATATGTGTGAAAATGCTTAAATAAGGGTTCTAGAATTACAAAAAAAAATGTTCAGCAAGGCTCATTTGTAAAAAAAATATAATAATGAGGGATGGCGTTTTTTAAAAAAAATGTCTCAAAGACACTGGTTTATACCAGTCTTACGAAAAAACTGTTTATCATTTAAACAAAAGTAAAAAAAATGGATAGTCTTAAAAGCGGTTTCGATTTTCCATCCCCAGATCCAGGGGACGGTAAGGAAGGTAAGATAAGTAGGGGACAGTAAGGAAATTCATTATGCTTTCTGATCTTTTTTGCATTGGAACCAACTCCAGTTTAGCGGAAATGGATTTTTTTACTCGTTTTACTCACTTAAAAATATTTATAGAAAAAAATTCCAATTATCTAGCAAAAATTAACCTTAACCCTGGGGGAATGTAAGGAAAGCAATAAAGCCATGCAGCTCAATTTAGTAAGTTTTTTTAACTTTTATTTTGTTAGTGGTCTTGCGAAAAATTGTGGCTACTAACTGAAATGTAAAATTTCTGTAATCCAGTTTTCATGATTGAAGAATTACTGTAGCTCCATCCAGTGTCTCTCTTCACCACTGTAGCAATGAGGCCATTGAATTTACCAAAACCCACTTACAAAGTAAAGAAAAAGAAATCTACATATTATAAATATCAAAAGCCAAAAATTTATCGAAGGAATCAGTTAAGATATGGTATTAGTTCAATTTCAAATGAATGTAACTTTTAGCTAAAAAATGTATAGTTTGAGCACTAAACTAAAATTTGACATTCGGGACAGGGGACGATAAGGAATTTTCTGCAACGTTTTGTGTCCTCCAAATTTTTTTGGAGTTTCTTTGTTTTAAGATACCATTTTATAATTACATAAGGACCAGTCTATTAGTATAGTAAGAAAAAATTAAAAAGAAATATTTTTTTTCATTACACCCAAGGGACATAAAAGTAAAAATCCTGGTAAAATTGCCATATCTTAAGATAAAAAGTTATAATGCGCTTAAAGAAAGTGGAAAAATGCACCAAATAAAAAATAACAGCAATGAAAATAAATTAGTTATCTTACCAGCAATTAGATTATAAAGTAGACTTTTGTATATATATAATGTATTAGTTACTTCATTAAAATTTTAACACCCTGTAGGATCTGTAACATGAGACAAAATACTGTTTGACATCAAAACACTAAGGAGCTTCAGCTCTGAAATTCCTGAAAAAAATAAATAATATCAATTAAAATAATAATTAATAATACAAATTAAAAAAAATACTAGCCATTCTAAAATAAATGAAAGTCAACATGAATTAATAAGGGGCTAATTCCATGTAACTGTAGTGCAAGTCATAATTAAAAAAAGCTTTTTAAATTTGAAAACTAAATCTAATTAAATAAAAAATGTTGAGTTATTAGGTTGCATTAAGTGTAGATAAGCTATTCCGCAACTTTTTTTCAATTAATGTTTAAAGTTGTAGTGGTAATCACATTTTACACACGACTCTACACAAA
>JAFNEN010001322.1:0-35224 GCA_019343175.1 Oedothorax gibbosus
TTTTCTCCATCTAACTAGTACACCAGACAACAAGTGCACAGAGAGCAGACAGTTTTTCTATAAGAGATGCAACCCACAATGCACTGGGTTTTGTTATGCGCAGAACTCGGAAAATTCTGACGGCAATACTTCAATTCGTTAATATTATGGGGCCTCTCCATTTACAGACACGTACGGTTACATTCTGGTTTGTAACCATTTGAAAATATGTAAAACCAAAAACATAAAAAAAACCCCTATAAAATTAAATAATATTTTTTAATACTGCACTTTATATTTCTAAAATTTATTTAATAATATAAAAACGGATTTTGTTAATTTTTAAAAATTACTATTTAAGCTACACAATGGGATTGTTTCAAGTCGTGAATGGCTACAGCTCCAGTGCCCAGTGGTCTTGTTTTGAATTGTCTGGAATTAGTGTCGGACATAGATATCGTGCCGGACCATAGACATAAATAGAACGGACTGCTCATTGCTCTGTCAAGCAGCTTCTAAAAGCGTACCAATCATGAAAATCGCCAAGAGGAGAAAGGTTGCAATATATGGCAACTTATCGCTACCTGTTTCGTTAGAACTATGCCAATTGTCGCCAGACCTGAAAATCAGGTAAATCTAGCCTGGTGTAAACTAAAAGTCTCAAAATAAAATAGGATTTGCGGAATCAAGTATCAACAGAACTTTCCGCTCCTAAGTAAGAAAAAAACGGACGAAAGTCAAAAACCGTTGCAAACTACGAACTTTATTTTTCAAACTGAATTTTTACATTTTAAAGACAACGTTGCCACAGACAAAACCTTATACTTGAAATCAAACAAACAAACTACAATTAACATCCTCCCACCTTGAGGTTCTGTAGAATCTCAACATACGGGTATTACTTCAATAATACAATAAAAGAATGAAAATTTTGTCTGGGCAGAAACACAGCATTTAAAACTTCAAACGCTCAGGAATACCAACTACACGACCCGATCTGGTAACATATGATTTGGCTTGCTCAGTAGTATCAATAGATACATCATTTTTGGCACTGTTCACAAGGTTCGATTTTGAGGAGACTTCCAAAGGATATATTCGCTGAACAGGACGGAGGAGTTTCGAAAATGCAGTTTGAACTCTGACCAGCCTAACATTGCCATCCGACCCGGGTAATAACTCTACAATGCGCCCCAAAGGCCAATCAATTCTTTTTGTGTTGTCAGCTCCAACTAATACGATGTCTCCCACTGATATGGTTCGATGATCTATCTTCTTATTCCTTTGCACAAGCAGACCCAAATATTCGGAACGAAATCTGTTGCGAAGATCTTTTTGTAGGGCTTGTCTGTATTTTACTCTTCGATTCAAGCTCTTTTGGTCAACAGAATCCAAGTCGGGAGTTCTCCACTCTTGAATATCTTGTAGGAACATCGATGGGGAAAGAGGTACGGGATCTTTATTATTCTCCGAAATGTAAGTTAGAGGACGCGAGTTCATGAGTGATTCACAATCGCACAAAACTGTGAACATCTCCTCTTGGGACAATAGAGCACGGCCTAAAACTCTCTTCAAAAGATCCTTCATTACTCGTATGAGGCGCTCCCACCATCCACCCCACCACGCAGCTGTCGGGGGTTAAACTTCCAATGAATATTATTGATGGCACCGTGCTTGATTACCTTATTCCAGTCGAGCAGACGCAGACAGTTCGCAGCACCAACGAAATTTGTGCCGTTATCACAATATATAGTAGTGCATCTACCCCTTCTAGCTACAAATCTTCTTAATGCCATCAGAAACATTTCCGTTGAAGCACTGCTGACAAGTTCAAAATGAACAGCTCTATAAATTGCACAGGTAAAGATGAGTACCCAAGCCTTCGAGTTATCTTTTAGGTGTAAGGGCCCGGCAGCATCTACTCCAGTAATCTGGAAGACTGCCGCATCTTTTACACGGTCTTCAGGGAGAGGAGATACAGTACTTTCCAGCTTCTGAGAAGAGAATCTTGCGCATATGGTACACTTTGCTACAATTTTCCTGATAGTTCTCTTGCCATTCAAGATCCAGTATTTTTCTCTCAATATATTAAGGAGCATCTGAACTCCGCAATGAGAGTTTTTCTCATGATGAAATCGTATAAGCCTAAACACAACGTCATGGTTGGCAGGTAGAAGAACTGGTTTTCGAAAGTCTTCTTTATCTTTCCTGTTGATAATTTGTGTCTTGACCCTCACAACAGCTTCATCATCGGTATAGATTGAGAGATTTTTAAGCTTCTTGAGACTTAGCATTTCTTTACATTCTTGCTGAACCATTCTCAGAACCATTAGCTCTGCCTTCTCATATTCTAATGCGGAGATTTCTCCAAAAGTTCGACTTTCTTTGACAGAAGAGGAGTTTCCAATAAACCTGCGAATCCAACAGATCATTCGAACGATCTTTTCATAGCTAGAAAAGTACTTGTAGTACCAGCAAGTTTCTCTATTATCCTCAACATTAGCAAGTGAAGGAACAGATTTTATTTTTTCTACTGAAATTTCTTCCTCATTGAGTATTTCCATAGATTTTAGGTGACTCCAATTATCTTGAGATTCTTTTAGCCAATTTGGTCCCTCCCACCATGCAAAGTCGAGGAGTTGCTTTGCATTACATCCTCTCGAGGGTAGATCTCCAGGATTTAAATGGCTCGGAACATGTTGCCATGACGAAGGATTACTCAATTTCCTTATTTCTTGCACTCTGTTTCTAACAAAAACAGACCAGTTTTCTTCTCGATATATCCATGCTAGTGCAGTTGTTGAGTCGCTCCAGTAGTAACATTTTACATCTTTCCAACCTAGAGCATCTAAGACCGATTTCGTTAATCGAGCTCCTATTAAGGCAGCTAAGAGTTCTAACCGTGGGATTGTTCCTCCTTTTAGGGGTGCTACTCGAGCTTTTGAAGCAAGAAGACATAACTTTGCATTGTCTTCTTTTTCGATTCTCAAGAAAACGACGGCAGCAAACGCGTCTTTACTTGCGTCACAAAAACAGTGTATTTCACACTTTTCCAACTCTTCGTGAGAAATCTGAATCCAACGAGGAATATGTATGTCCGCCAAGAACTTCAATACATTAAACCATTGTAGAAATCTATCTTTTAAGTCGCCAGTTACTTCTTCGTCCCAACCGATTCCTTTTCGCCAAGCTTCTTGCAGCAGTAGTTTTGGACAGAGCATCACTGGCGCCGTGTACCCAATGGGATCGTAGACTTTATGAGCAACTGATAAAATAACTCTTTTTGTGAGACATTGCAGATTAATTTCCGTTAGCCAATTCATGTTTATCCTAAAAGTGTCTCTTGTACGATTCCAAACTAAGCCAACTATGGGAGTTTCAAGGACTTCAGTTTTCTTGCAATTTGTTTCAGAATTTTCCCAACCTCTTAGATCAAATCCACCTTTAAGCATCACATCTTTTGATTTAGTAACAAAATGATGCAATTCTTCTTCATTATCAACACTTGTCACGACATTGTCGACGTAGAAACTTTTTATGAGTTTTTCTTTGAAGTTAACATCTAAATCTTGTGAACCATTTATGTGATGTTCTATAACTGCACCAAGTAGGAATGGGCTGCACTTGACTCCAAAAACAACTCTTGCATGACGAAACACTTTGAGCTTTTTGTGTTCTTCATTCTCCCACCATAAGAATCGCAGAAAGTCTCTATCTGCTTTGTGCACACTTATTTGCAAGAAAGCTTTCTTGATATCGGCCGTAACACCAAATTTTCGCTCTCTAAATCGCAGGAGAATATCGGGAATCAATTCAATTAAATTTGGTCCACATTCTAAACATTGATTTAACGAAAGATGATTAGCCATTCTTGCTGACGCATCGAAAACGGGACGGATGGGAGTGGTACTGCTACTCTCTTTTATCACTGGACGATGTGGCAGGTAAATTCCATAAGAATCTACTTCATTTTCGGGAACTTCTTCTATTATTCCTTCCTTTTGCCATTCCAGTAGAACACTTTCGTAAGCTTGATATAGTTTTGGAGTTAGTTTTGCTGTAGTAACTTCTAGCCTTTTCCTGGCTAAACTCAGATTATCAGGTAATACAGGACAACCTTCGCTCCAAGGTAAATGTATTTCATATCGGCCTTCTTCATTTAAGCGAACAGTTTCTTCGAAATGCTTCTTTGTAAGAAAATCTTGTTTCAACTTTGATTTCCTTTCGATGGGATCCTTGATTCCAATCGCATCTAGCTTCCATAAATCAGCAAGTTCTGCATCTCTTACGAAAAGGTTAGTTACTGTCATTGCCAGGCTATCAGATCGCATGTCACTTTGTGGAACTTTTCCCATCAATGCCCAGCCTAGATGTGTTTCAATGGCGACTAGTCCAGAAGACAATTCTTCTTTTCGACCCGTTAGCAGTTTTCCCATAATGTCTGCTCCAATGAGAATTTCAATAGGTTCACTGGTGTTTCCAATATCAGTTAAAATGATATTTTTATCCTTTAATTCCTTTAACCATGAACCTTTACCAATAGGTTGTATATTTTCACAAATGACATCTTGATCTAAAACTTCAAAATTACATTTGTATTGACTGTTGCGATTTTTTAAGCTTATTGTGTAGCATTTGTGTTTACAATTCTCGGTTGAAACTCCACCAAACAATAAATGAGTAACATTTTCATGTCGTGTTGGTGAATACATACATTTGGCTACATCTTTCAAAACATAAGACTTTTGAGAACCACTATCTAAAAGCAATCTAACATCTTTTTCTTTGCTACCGGCAATCAGTTGAGCTTTAAGTGTTTGTAAAAATACTTTAGGATTCTGATTCAGATTGGAAAGATTTACATCCTTTTTTACTTCGCCATCCTCTTCCTTTGCAGGCAACTTATTAAGGGCTTCTAGTTTTTCGCACATCAATGGAACATGCTTCTTGTCACAAATTAAACACTTCAAAAACGCTCTGCAATTTTTCGAAGAATGACCAGGTACCAGGCAAGCAAAACAGCAATGTTTGGCTTTCAAAACATTCTGCTTATCAGTAATGCTCATTTTCTTAGCAGAAAAACATTCAGAGCTCTTATGTTTTCCCTCACAAAAGATACATTTATTTCTTACCTCTAAATTCAGTGACGATGAAAATAAACTAGCAGCTGTTGGAGCTTTGGATTTAAATTCAGGTTCATATTTCTTCTTTTTGTTGAATCGGGAGTCTTCGTTTTTAGACAGTCCAAAACCGGCCATAGCAAGACCTATTCTTTCTTCTCCTTCAACTTCTGATTTTAGAAAAGACATCAGATCAACAAGACGTTCCTTGGCTTCTTTTCCCGACGAAATAGTGCTTCTGTTCCACGCTTTAAGAAAATCTTCAGGAAAACATGACTCGACCATAGGATACAAAATAGATGCGCATTTATCTTTTGTTACTCCCAAAGACTCTAACGCCCGCAGATACGATTCGAGCTTGTCGTACAAGGAAGTTGGAGAGAATTTGTGTTTACTCTGAACAGAAATGATTAATTTCAAAAGTTCCCGGACGTACACTTCCACAAGAAGATCTTCTCGGCCGAACCGGGCTTTTAGACTTTCGATTGCTTTAGAGTAGTTGGCGCTAGTTGGCGGGAAACTCTCTACAACTTCTCTAGCTCTTGAACCAGGAATCGTAGCTTGTATAAGGTATTGAAACTTGTCTTCATTTGCTATATCTTCGTCTTTATCGATGCGTTCAAATTGACTCCAAAAAGGGAGCCATTCTTTAATGTCGTCGCCAAATCGACGAAATTCCAGCTTGGGCAAGGTAAATTTTCTTTTCGAATTGCCATTTTCAACAGTCGAAGGCTGATTTTCTAAATGGCCTTGCTCTTGAATGCGAATTCTTGCTAATTCTAGTTCATGTTCCATCTTCGCTTTCTCAAAGTTCAATTTAGATTCAGCTTCAAGTTTTGCCGCTTCAAGTTTTGCTTCTTCAAGTCTTGCTTCTTTATCAGCATCAATTTTCAGCTTCTCTAAGTTAAGCGTAGCTTCTTTTTCAAGCTTCAATCTTTCTTTTTCTTCTTGAATTTTTCTCTCGTAAATAACATTTTCCAACATTGTCTTAACAAAATCTGGATCATTTTTGTACTCATCACTATTCAAAATTATATTCTTTAACTCAGCTATCTTTGCATTTGGCGGAACGTCTTCGCCGATTTCCAAAGCAACGGCTTTCAGATCTTCCTTTTTAAAGTTTTTAACTTCTTTAAACATCTTGAAAATTAACTTCCGTCCTGTCACGGACGCCACAAATGTAAACTAAAAGTCTCAAAATAAAATAGGATTTGCGGAATCAAGTATCAACAGAACTTTCCGCTCCTAAGTAAGAAAAAAACGGACGAAAGTCAAAAACCGTTGCAAACTACGAACTTTATTTTTCAAACTGAATTTTTACATTTCAAAGACAACGTTGCCACAGACAAAACCTTATACTTGAAATCAAACAAACAAACTACAATTAACATCTGGAAAACCGCAATCGTGACTCACATCAATGTCCAAGTCACGTGGATTTGCTGTTGTGTTCAATTAGAAACATTTGTTTCCATTCGTTTTATCTCTGTTAGATGCCTAATTTTTGTGCAGTCATGGTGGTTCATACACTTGTAAGGAAAAAAAATCAAGCACTTTTCAAGGACTTTTCCAGAAAAATTCAAGGACTAGATGTTGGTGCCAGATTTTAACAAAAAATTTTATAGGGTTAAAAATGTTGAAAACCAATTAAGTTTTCAGGGAATCAATATCACCATCTAGACAACTCTAATGTTTTCAGTCAGTAAAATTATCAACCAGTAATGATAATCGGGATTTTTCAACTGAAGATCGTTGAAACTACATTTTCCACTCATTTTGTGAAGTATTTAGCATCACCAAAATTCTTGAAAAGTTTCAAAACAGAATTTATAAAATGTGGCTCTGCTAGGCACGCACTATGAAGAAAATGCTTTTTTTGCGTTTCAATCTCTACTTATTCATTTTCCAGAAATTATTTATGCTCAGCGACGCGTTTACCAATAGGCGTTAGAGGCGGCCGCCTGTGGCCCCAAGATTTCGAGGGCCTCCAAATTTCAAAATTAATAACAAATATCTAGACTTACAACTGTTTGCATACAAACATAATAATTGACCGCCGAATTCTCGCTTTTCCGTGTCTCCTATTACCGAACTATACAAGCGTGACGTCACGGAGTTCCGAGATTTCCCATGTCGTTTTCTGTAGGACCCAGTGAAAGAACACTCTGCACTAAAAAGAATAAAGAAAAATTAATGTGCAGAGAAATATGATTGGACAGATACGCCTTTACGCCCGTATTCACCGCAACGCGAGTGATGGCGCTAACCCATGAGTTGATATACCCGCGTATTACCGCGTTCACCCTCGTTAACGAAATCGCTATTCACCGCGTATTTTGAACATCGAGTATATGGATTCAGGAGTTAGCGACGTTACTTGCTCAGGGCGGCATATGATTGGTTGAAAATAACTCACTCTTTCTTTACCCACCCACACTCCTTTGCTTTTCTGTTTTGATTTTTCTCTCCGTGCAAACTCGTGGTAATTTCTGTGTTAAATATTTAATATTATTATTTATTCGTTATTATTTACAATATTTATTTATTATTTGTAATCTTTATTATACATTCGTTTGTGTTGTTATTGCATTTTTAAAATATTTATTTCTAATTACTGAGATGGAACCAGAAAACGTAAAAAAAACGTGTTTTTTTTACACAAACTACGAGAAAGAACTTATTCTTAATTTAATCAAACCACAAATTTAAATAATTGAATGCAAAGAAACGAACAAAGCAAGTAATGTAAAAAAAACTTGAAGCGTGGCAAGAGATTGCTGGTTCATTTAACGACGATATTAATACCTCCAACAGAATTAAGTGCCTCCCAATTGCTAAATTGGTACAAAAATAGCAAGAAAATCACAAATGTGCGGCTTGCAAAGTATAGACAGGCCTACAGAGAGACAGGAAACAAAACACAAGTTCCTGTAGGCACTGTATCCTCTTTTGAAGACCGGCTGATGGAGGTCAGTGCTGGGGAAAGTTATGTATTCCCGATTCATAAGAGCCAAGCACTTGCTTACGCGGTGAATCACCCTGGAAGCTGTTGCCTGGCTGGCATCGGTCAAATCAGCAATGGCAAGCTGAAAAGTCCCCGTTGCGTAATAGCGAAGAGCTATTAGCAACTGTTCCAGTGGAACCAGAGCGTTGTTGTTGTAAGATGGTGACTCCAAACTCTCTTCAATCAGATCACATACTTCCAGGGTGGTGCTCTTTGCAAGTCGAAATCGACGGGGAAATTCTTTATCAGTCAGTTCGATGAAAAAATGTCTTCGAACCCGAGTTTCTCTACATTTTCTATTCTCAAGATTCTCCAAAAATTCGAGATCCCTTAAAACATTCAAACCGTTCACATCAAATTCTTCCATTTTTGGTAATAAATTCAGAAAATAAACAAATCAGGAAAACGAATACGAAAAAGGAATGGTGATAATCACAACACACAGAAATTCGATTGTGCGCATGCGTAACTCGGAAAGTTCCGCGTTAACGCTCCGAATTCGGCGAGTTAACTTTTGAACCTATGGTTGAGATAAATCGAGAGGTAATTTGAGCGGTTAAGTGGATTCATCAGACGCCACCTACCGGTCGCCTCTCAATAGTAACTCTATGGTAAAATCGAGATGGTTTTTTTGATGATATCACACGAAATTATTGGAATATTTTCACGCGGTTTGTGTCTTTAGACAGATTTTGACTTGAAGATGCATTACCTAATTGTTATTTTTGTTTAAATTTTTGTTAAAAAAAATTACATTAAAAGTTAACTTTAACTTCATTTTATAAAAATTGAGTAGAAGATATTGAAAAAATTAATTTACAGGTACCGAGATTGAACATTTTTGTATTAAACTTGCCTTTAAACTTTGAAATTGGGTAATTTAAAGTTGAGATATCAATTAAAATGTGAAGACAAGTGCTAAAAAATTGTGCAAAGCCACGCCTCCCATAAGAACCTCCCCTTCTCAGGGTTCATTAGTTTGGACAGTAGGTTATCAAGGACGGGGGACAGCTTCACATGCGGTCTTAAGTGTGGGGGGACGGGGGGGGGGGGGTACTTTTTCCACCTTTGAAGGGGATTTCGGAGAAAACCGCTGACGCTGGGAGAGGGTGCGAGTGTCTTTTTATTTTGTATTTTCGCTTTGTCAATGGAACTCGTTGCATTCTTCGCTGTGGCTATTTCACAGCCCAGTGCTATAATATTATCAAATGCCAATTTTCGATGCGTATTTAATTTACTGGAGCTCACAATTCACTAGAGCAATTTTAATAATTACTCTTTTTATTGTGTTATTTTTGTTTATAGAATGAAAAGAACTATAGTTTATGGTTGGAAGAAATAATTTTAAATCGCAATCTAATATTTAGTAGAAAGAAAAAAGTTATAATATAATGTATTTGATGTTGGTGAGGATTTATCGTTTCATATTAATGATTGTTACAAATTGACTATTCTACTTTCTTTACTCACAACAGACAATATTTTAGTTACATTTTAACATTTGAATACAAAATATAAGCATAATGCGTTACATATTTTTCACAATAATAACTAAATGATTGAATATTTAAAAAAAAAAAAACGATTGGAAGTAAAATGTGGGATAAGTTCTGCCCAACCCTATGATAAATTGTAAGAAATAGATGTTATAAGGGGAAAAAAGCAACTGTTACCTATAACAGCTCCCCACAACATTTACACGCCATAGAAAAAAATAGCCTAACACAGCAATTTAATTTAAAATTAATTAATTATTTCTAGTTTTCTAAATTTATTTATAATTCGAAGAATAGTTTTGTAAAATTGGTTAGGTCAATTCTACTTAAAAATAGTGGGTTTCGCAAGTCTAGATGAAATATGCCAGGTTTGGTATGAATGATAAAGAATCCAAGGCTGATTGTAGAGCTCTATATACAATACAAATTAGCAGAGAATCTTTTAACATAGTGACTGGGCGACACTTATGTCGCCCAGTGAAAGAAAAATGTCGCCTAGTAATATGAAAATCAAATCACTGGGCGACATTGAAAGAAACCGTACTTTCTCAAAAATCCCATCGTTATATCATAAATTGTATTTAAAAAAAGCACTTGAAATAAAAAAAAAATGGGCAAGTTGTAGCCAGTTGTTGTTTATCAGATATTGCTCATTCATTACAACCCTGTGAGTGACAAAACACAAAAACTTTTCAGCAACCAAGATGGTTTCCCCCCCCCCTACAAAACTTTTTCCCCCTACCCTTTCAGCCTGGGCGCTCTCATGGTGTTAGTTAGAGTTCATGTGACAGGCCCCGGACATGCCCCCTGATAGAAGAGAATTTATTGCGTTATAAGATAAGGCTTTACCAACACCATCTAAGACAAGAGGAAGCCTTTGCACGCCCCCCTCGGAAGTCCGTGACGTCACTGAAAGAAGGCTCAAGATTCAAACGGGTTTCTTATCTCACCTCCCCCGCTCGAAGGGGTTTTGAATCCCTACCCCATATAGCAACAAACAAACAGACGCGCGCGACTCTGCTCGACATCCGTTGTTGACAATTTGTCTCGAAGGAAATTCTTCGATTAAGGTTTTTCATGTTAAAATGACAAGATTCACTAATGCCATCTACTGTATATAAGTACATCATCCGTAAATTTGAAAAAATCAATTTTGTTGCATAATTTTTCAAATGAATTATGACGCAAAAATTATATCGTGACAGGGACTTCATCAAAAAGTTTTTTTGCAGAAGAAAACTGCACTTAATATTTTTGTATATAACTGAATTTAATGAGTTTTTTTAGGAGTCCTCAAGAAAAATTTGCTATCATTCCTCAAGAAAATATATAAGTTATAGGAGTACTATTCATGTATTTAGACTTTAGAGTATATTTTAAAATAGAATTTTATGTAATAAGTATTGAGTTTCTGTATATACATTTTTTTTTCTTTCATTTATACAAACTATTTCCCTCCTAAGTTTTGTTATTGTCTACTTTTTTTTTTTAAGGAGTATTATTCTTCAGGAAAATATATTGTAGAAATATTATTCAGGATTATTTAGATAATATTGTAAAATAGTAAAAGACTGTTTTTATGTTTATTTCTTTGTTTTATGTTTATTTTAAGAAAATATATGTAATAGAAGTATTATTTAAGATTATGCAAATGATATTGTAAAATAGTTACGCATTTCTACTTTTTTCTTTTTAATTTCTATTTTTTTCTATTTTACCAAATTAGTTGATTACAAATCATAAAAGATTTTTTGCAATCAATGAAATTTTCAAGTTGCACTAGGGGATTATTATCTTGAAATGATGACCCCCTTTTCCTACTACGCAACGATCCCCCCCCCTTTTTACATACAATGTCGCCCAGTGAAAAATTCTTAAAAGATTCACTGCAAATTAGCAAACAGCATCAATGCAAAGGGCACAGTGGGAATGTAAAGAAAATGCCGACTTTTATTTATCACTATTGACGCCTTCTAGTGCAGTAGAAATAAGCGAAAAAACACCTTAACCTAGAACAAATTGGAACATAAACTATTCTTGTTGCAAATGGTAGGTAACATGCTTCTAATGAACATACTAAAAACCGCAACCCGTACTGTTGCGACAAATGTTTTTGGCCGCCATCTTGAAAACACGTAAACATTAAAAAAAAAAAAAATCACAATAAACCATAATAAGTCGAGTTTGGTATCAAATTGAAGGAAATTTTATGCTGAAAAAGAATGATATTGGTTTTAAAACTTAAAATATTTACAAACATGATTTTGGAGTGAAACAATGAGAAAACGTTCGAAAAATATCACCGCAAGCGACGGAACCACCCTTTGTTATTATTGAGATGTCCAACAAAAGTTTGCGACTTTGCGACTCAAAGCCATGATTCAAAGAATGGAGTCCCTCATAATAAGCAATATTGAACAAACCCTCATGAAATGTACTAAAAGAATGGACAAAGAATGACTGAAAGTCAACATGGAACCTGGAATTTAAATCATTCGAAATGCGCTGAACTAACTTATGCAATGAGTTTGCTGACGCTGACCGAGTTTTATAACTGACCGTTGATATAACTATTAACTGATGCAGGGATGACGAAATATTTTGTAGATCTAAACAAGGCTTGAATATCTTTTCCAATCATGTCACGTTGGCCTTGTCTGCACTATCTGTTATTTTATTTAAATATATTCTACAAAACACAAGAGTCAGTAAGTAGACTGTGATCTAAAAAATTGACAAAATCTTTCGTCATCCTTGCATTAGTTATATCAACGAAAGACACTGGTCGACAAACTCATTGCTGCTAAAGTTAGGTCACTGCATTTCGAATGATTTAAAATCCAGGTTCCATGTTGACTTTCAGTCATTCTTTGCCCATTATTTTAGTACATTTCATGAGGGTTTGTTCAATATTGCTTATTATTAGGGACTCCATTCTTTGAATCATGGCTTTGAGTCGCAAAGTAGCAAACTTTTGTTGGACATCTCAATAATAACAAAGGGTGGTTCCGTCGCTTGCAGTGATATTTTTCGGGCATTTTCTCATCGTTTCCTTCCAAAATTATGTTTGTAAATATATTTCGTTTTAAAACCAATATCATATTCTTTGTCAGCATAAAATTTCCCTTAATTTGATACCAAACTCGACTTATTATGGTTTATTGGGATTTTTAAAAAAAAAATTGACGTTTTTTCAAGATGGCGGCCAAAAAAACATATTTGTCGCGACACTACGGGTGGCGATTTTTAGTATGTTCATTAGAAGCATGTTACCTACCATTTGTCAGTGTCTAAAACCTTTCTACTGCTCAAACTAAAAGAACTATATGGACTTCAGGTGGGTTTCACGCGTTTTTCGTGAAAAGCACGCATGCGCAAAGAGTAGCTGTTGCCTACAGGCCCCGTACATTTTAGGGGCCCCGCAACTTCCAAGTCAAAAGGGGCCCCTCAGAATTTACATTTTTGCTCCCGAAAAGAATTTTTTTGGAAGTTGGGAATTTCATCGCTCGAGTTGAAAAACAAACAGAACACAAACCCTAAAAGGGGCCCCAGATTCACACCCACCTCACAACAAGTGGTAATGGGCCAAGAGAAGTCAACGTTATCTGAGGCAATAAACATGGTCGGATACAATTACCACTGTCATCTGCGAAATACGTTATAGGGGGCTATTTTTGCAGTTTTCACACCCTTCTCCTACAGGGTTGTAACAAACACAAAAGCTATAGATAAATAGCACCTAACTTGGCTACTTTGCTCTAAACTGGTCACATCAAGATATCTTTGATGGGGTTTTTTTTTGGCTAAGTTTGGGTCCACTAGAAGTAATTTTGAATCGATGTCGAATTTTTGTTTCGAGGTTCTAGTAGAAAGTAGGTGTTTTGGTTACGATTTACTAACGTTTAGGTTTGTCAAATAAAAAAAGTTCATTAGGATTTTTAAAAAAATACCCATAAATACGCCTAATTTATAAGATGGTTTTTGAGAATTTTAAAAATACATGTTTTTAACTGAATTCCAACACATTTATAATTTTTGCTCCAAAAGAAACAAAAATTATTATTATTTTGCAAACTATCCTTTTTTTTATTCCAAATAATTAAAAAAGAAAAGAAATTTGGTATTAACATTGCAGAGATAAAAGATATAAATACGTATTCGGCGGAAATAAAATATTGAAAAGTTGGTAAGACAAATATCAAAATATCTACATGAAATCTATCACATACCACATACAGTGTGCATAAATACTGTTTTTTTTTCCCAAAATAAGACAAAATCATATTTTTAAAAAAATGTACGACCCATTGCAAGCAACATTTAGTTTTATAAAAAAAATCATATTTTATAAGGTACATAGGTAAACAGTAAAATAATATAGTTTTTATAATAAATTTCATTTCTAAAAAAAAACCACTTTCAGCTTTAAGTAATTTAACACCACAAAACACCAGACAAGATAATATTTATAATGTGGTGTGTGTGTGTGGTGTTTTTTTTTTCTGTCTGGATCGAGTTTTTTTTTGTCATTCATAAGTGGCTAAAGGCCTGTTTAAAGGTAAGATATTAATAAAAATTTAATTTCATTTAATGTCAAAACTTAATATATTGTTGAGCTTTCGCAAAAATATAAATTTCGCTTTAATATGCACTATTTTTATATTTTTATGGACATAGTGTTCCGTGAGTAATTGTTTAAATTTTTGATCAATTGCGTATATCTGTTAGAATTTAGATTTATAGGTATTGATAAATTAATTCCCATACAATTAATTCTACAATTTAAAAATTTAGATTCTATTGATTTTATTTATGTAAGTTCTGATATACATTGAAAAAAAGTGTAGCATTTCTCCATGTTATAAAGAGATCGGGGAAGGGGGGGGGGTGGAGCCAAGGGGGCCCCTCAAAATCAACTGCCTACAGGCCCCTACACTGCTTAATCCGGCCCTGTAGCTGCCATAGGACTTTTTGTGGTTTTATAGGTATTGGCTGAAAAACGAAAAGAGCTACAGACTTCAAAGTTAGTCTGCGAATTCCTAGTACCTGTCAGTAGGGCCGTTAGTTATAGAGGGGAGCCTCCCCCAATAATTTTACAGAGGGATCCCAAAAGGTGTCAGCTTTAATACTTTTAACCATTAATTTTTTGATTTTATTTAACAAAAATAAGTAAAAAAATGGCTATTTTATATTTTATTTTGAGTGTCCAAAATGGCGCCCTGTGAAAATTTACTTCAATATTTTAGACCCGCCATTTTTTCAGACCAACCCCTTCGAAAATTCTTACCGACTTATTACAGAAGACAACTATAATCACGGTAGTAAGAACGGAAAACTTACTTTTTAAAAAATTGGTATCAAGTACTTTTTTTTAAAAAAACAAATTGAAGGAATGTTCAAATTAAAGTATAGGAGAAACCGTAGGACAAAAATGAAATGTTTGTTTCACCCTCTTATTAAAAGAGGGTGAAAACAAACATTTCAATTTATTTCTATAACTCTTCTAATGTAGGAAGAAAAATATAAAAGATTCTGCTTTCGACTTCGGCACATGTAATACTAGGCAGTGAAACAACCCATGGCGTATCGCTAGTCCTACGGTTTCTACTATACTTTAATTTGAACATTCCTTCAATTTCTTTTTTAAAAAAAAGTACTTGATACCAATTTTTTAAAAAGTAAGTTTTCTGTTCTTTGTGCCGTGATTGTAGTTGTCTTCGGTTTCCTAAAATGTTACTACGGATTAGATATTTTGATACACATAAAGCCGAATCAATCCAGCAATTTGACCAATTATTAATGGTAATTTTCAAATATTAGTAGCTCGTCCAGTAATTTTTTACACAAAAAAAACTGTCAAAATATTCCTTTTTATGAAAGAAAATTATAGAATAGATTTTGATTAGTTCATTTTTAAAGTAGGCGAAAAAACAGCTTTGACGAAAATGACCCAAACAAATTATTAAAAAACAAATATATTAACAATATATTTTGTGTAAAGTTTCCAGTTACGAAGATTATATGAGAATATTATATTAAAACAAAAGCCCACCTACGGACTCAGGGTGAAAAACGACTGAGGAAAATCTCTGAAAACTACTTTTGCCTGACCATGAGAAATTCAGAGACCAAAGCCTTGCCAAAGCAGACCTCAAGAACAAGTTCTGTTATCGGTTGCTTTGGGGGGGAAAGGGGGCGAAATGACCATATGTTGCCAGCCCCGGGAGAAGTTCCCCCTTTTCTTAGAACAGGGAGTCAAAATCTCCCTGGCCGATTGACGCAGTCAATCATGATTTTCGGCTTTGTGGTTCGTTGCATACGTCAACAGGTTGTGTCGTGAGGGGGTTCGTAAGCTCCACCCACTGATAGCAGATTTCGTTTAGCTCGTGGTGAGATTCTAGTTTCGAAATCACTATATAAGACCCTTAATACGGTTTTCCCAAACGAGGTGTTAGGACCGGTTTTCGCGAGATAACTCAGAGTTGAAAAAAGCGGTGAATACGGGCGCGATTCTGAACATCGAATCAGATGAAACAAAAAAAATTGATTTCGACGAGGTGATAAACGAATTTGCAAAAAGAAAATGCAGAAAAAAAAGTTGTAAATGGAAAATAAGTATGTAAATAAAAGGGCATTAAAAGTATAAGTGAAATTCTTGTCTCTTGTAATATTTAGCCAAGACCAAGGTTCTTTTTTTCAGCCCCGATTGCGTCACTAGCATTTCATGCTCCAAAAAAGGGGAGGGGAGAATCCCAATTTAAAAACTGGTTCATCCTTCTTCATGCTTTTTTATTTGTACAAGTATTAAGATTTTTTAAATTCTAATTTCTGTTTTTTTGCGAGGGGCCCCAAATTCGGAAGCCGCCTATGGCCCCAACATCCATAAACGCGTCACTGTTTATGCTAATTTGCCGCAAAAAGAACAATAAAAATGCTCAAACACAATCAATACAAAAACTGATAGGCTAGAAATACGGTTACATTTATCGAAAGATACCGGTCGCTTGCTAGCTGGGAAAAGATTTTAGTGACGCCATAGCAGTAACGTAACCGGGTGAGAGATCATGTGTTTCGGCAATCTTGAGAAAATTTTGGATATTATCCGATTTTGCAATAAATAGTACCGATTTTTTTCAAGCACTTTAGATTCATTTTCAAGCACTTTTAAGGACTTGAAAATGAACTTTTTTTATTCAAGCACTTTTCAAGGTTTTTAAGGAGTGTATGAACCATGGCAGTTTATAAAATGAAAAATGTAAACATAAATTAAAAAAGATATGTGATACTCTACAGGTAAGATTGTTTAGTAGGTATATTTATAGTAATTTATTCCTAAAAGCCTATACTTTGATTGGAGTAAATTATTCTATAAGCTCTTTTTAAGGTCCGGGATTATTTTCTTGATAAAAATATTCTGTAAAAATTCGAATTTGCCTTCTGCGCCACATGCATTGATCAGATCCACGATAATATAACTATAAAAAATAATGTTTAGCTTTTTTTTATTAAAACAGCTGCTATAAGTTGCCAAAAATAGCAATCTTTTTCACCGAAATAGCAATTCATCTTGTTCCTTTCTCCCAACTTATTTTTCATACCACTAGATTGTCGGCCTCATATGTTCAAGTCGTTTGTGAAAAAACTCGCCAACTGGTCGTGATCACGTGCTGGGGTAAATCTGTAGATTGGCTGATCACGTGACCTCCAATGCTAAACGACGGAACGCGCAACGCGCATGGAGCACTGATCTTAATTTGAAATGGATCAATCTTCCCCATACCCCGCTCTGACGCTTCGCTTTGGGGATGACCTTGTTTTTAGAAGTGCCAGATTGGCGCGGTTTATCGCTTTATATTTCGATTCAAGTTACAAAGTGTTGATATATATTTTTCCTTCTTAAGGGGACGTACATAAATTGCGTCACGCTCAGGGCCGGGAGGGGTATGCGCCAACGTGATGGATCGTGACATGGAGGAGGGTAGGGGTAATCGCTTGCGTGATGTAACGATTCGAACATTTCTAATTTTGCAAGGAAAATCTGTTTTACATAAAATAAAGTTTGAGAAAAAAAATTGAAAACTTTTTTTATAAGAAACATTTCATTTCAGAAAGAGGATGGGGAGATTATTATATGCAACAACGTCGGCATATTATATTCTCCTATATTTTACAGACCTTTTCGTAACGGTACTTCGTAACACGCAAATTGCAACACTATCTTGACCAATTAGAGGACTGGCAGCTACCTGGACGGAACACCGAAAGGCCCAGAACTAGAATAGACAGTTCCGATTACTCTCAAAACCCTTTTTTTAGAAGACATTAGCGAATGGCTAGTTAGACCTTAGACAACGTAAATGTAAATACAATGTTGGTATATTCCTATGAGAAATAAATTTTAACCAAGATAAATTTTACATTTTTTCTTGAATAATACTGTTGAATTTCTGTTGAATAATACTTTAAAATATGTTTGTGCATTAACATAATGTTAATTGTTATTATTTCTTATTTATTTTCTCTGGAAAATAATGTTACAAGTTAGATTTTTTTTTTTAATCTATTACTTAAATTTTTGTTTGTTATTTAATATTTTAAAACTAACTGTATTGATTTTAAGCAATGGGTCATGCCAAGTTAAAAAAGAAACCGTTGAAACATATAGTCTATAATTAAAAAAAACCATACGAGGATATATAACAACTGTTTTCCAGAATTTCTTTATTTATATTGTGTGACCTTGAAGTTTCTTTCACTGTCAATTAAATAAAAAAGCGTTATATAGTTTTAGTTGTTGGTTTCTTTTAATAGGTAGCACATATTAATACAAACAAGCTTTTTTTTTAAAAAAAAAAGAAAAAACTCTTAAAACATTGCAAATAAAAATTAATCTAATTACAATACGGGAAATCATTTTAATGAGAGTTGTTGAAGTAACTAAATTAGATTTTCTCAAAATTTTTTTTAGAAAATCTAATATCCCTTCAGCCCTTAATTTTTCAAATTTCAAAAATTTTTAATTTAAAATAATCTTCAGAGTTAATAAATAACTATGCACTTAAATAAAAATTAGATTTCACAAAATACTTAGTTTATCCAATCCCATTTCTTCTCCCCCCAAAAAGTTAAGTCCCCTAAGAAGAAGAATGCAGAGAGTGCGGAAGTCATAAATCCTTATCTGCTTACACGTGGCTAAAGAATGTGTTAACCCCTAGAGATCAGTGGGGTCAACGCGATCCACCGTGAGATCATTAGGCAACCTCTATCAGTGCTTGACTTCTAACCTTTTAAATGGAGGGGGATGGACAGATGTCAGTGGGGGAGATGATGCCTGAGGTGGCAAAAGTATTTTGTTTGTTGGAGTATGGTCGATTTACTTTATTTTGCAATATTTTTAATCATTGATATTAATAACATGTCATTGACTTGATAATTATTATCTAATGAAAAATACTACGAAAATAATACTATTTAATTCTAAAATTACAAAAAAAATACTAGAAAAGAGTAGTATGTATTGTTGCTATTTGGACTATAAAAATATTGTTGCTATTTGGACTAAAAGAATAACCAGCATTTAACATCTAAGCAAAGTCTTAACCTCTAATGAATGACATTTTTTTTTTTAACAACATAATAAAAAACTAACTATAAAATTCCAATTTTGATAATAATGACTAGAAAACTACTAAATATATTTCAAAATAACCCTCTTTAACTATAATAAATTTTTCGTTTGTTTATTTGTTTTAGTACTAATATTAACATACTTTGAAAACTGGCAAAAACGTAATTTCACAACAATTAATAACCTCACTCTTTAATTTTGAATAAACTTTTACTACTTTCTTCTATGAAGATATTAAGGTTTAAAAACTTCAAAATGAAATGTAATAGATGAAAAACACTTAAATTTGTCGAGAGTGAGCTTTATTTTAATTGAATAAAGTGGATTATGTTACTTGTTGCAACAGTATGCATCCTAGACATACGATATTGCTTCTGAACTATGACTGTTTTATGTTGATAGATATATTTCTGAGAAAAAGATAAAATGTTCTTTCCCACGAGATTTTTGGAAAAGCTAAATGCATTGATAAAGATTAAGATATGTTGTTTTTGAGATGCGGTGTTTATCTTCCAAGCAAACACAAAAAAAAAAAATTGAGGTTCCATCTTTAAAGAGACCACAAGGCAAAATTTATAAGTCACTTGAAAAGATTACGTCCACTTTTTACACAGAAGTTTTTAAAGCTAGAAACTTGTTTAGAAGCTTATGAAGAAAATTATTTTGAAATATAAAATACTTGAAAATAATATAAACTTCTATAAAGTGATATTAATTATACATTAGATAATTTAAATTAGTAATAATTTTTTTCATCTGCGTGTTAGAGAATAATACATAACACTCAGATGAAGAAGAATTTTTATATTTATAACCTTTCATCAGAAGATACATTTATAATACAAGGGTAAGTCTATTTTTATTTTACTTTATTTAATTAACATCTGATAGTTTTTGATATATTTAAGATATTTTTTATACTTAATTTAAATCATTTTGTTTTTCATTTTTATGTATAAAATAATGTTTTAGTTAAGATAAATTGTAAATGTGTACATATTATTTCAATAAATTTATAGTTTAAATATATGTTAAGAAATAAACACATGATACAGTAAAAAAAAAATGTTTATTAAAATCGAATCAAACTTTTAATTACAATTACATTAAAAACTATTCACAATTATGAAAATAATAACACTACAGACTGTAAACAAACACCAATAAAAATTATTTAATTATTGTATTGCATAATGTCCATATGGCAAACAATTCACAGAATCTATTAAATACATTTTATCGTAAAAGCTGCTTAAACTAGTTTTATTCTGTAAAACAGTAGATATTTCATGATTTTTGGAAATAATTGAGATTTGTTTATTTTTTATGGAGCTATTAGTTTTTAGAATGTTCACATATAAATCATGGTTGAAAAATTTTTTTATAACAGATTTTTTTGTTCCTTTGGCAGTCTTCTTCTCCTCATCTCCAAACAAATAAGAATACATTTTAGGTTTTATAGCACAAATTTCTTTAATCGGTATTCCTCGAGTTTCGTCTTTTAAATAGCCTAAAGAAGCTTGATTTTTTTTTGAAAACAATTTATGAGATGGGGGATAATTTGAAAAGTCTAATATATGGCTAAATTTATTTTTCATATCAACATAGATATCTTTAGATATTACTTCGAGGGTTAAGGAATCTGTATCAGTGTAAATACAATTAACATTTTTTCCATATACAGGTTTAATAACTTCATAATATATCTCAAACATATACAATTTACTAATATCAAGAATTGCCTGTGCGATGAAAAGAGGTTGATTAAGTAATAAGCTTGATTTTAAAATTTTGAATAATGCACAAGACTTGTTAATTACTGAAAAAAATTCTAAGCCAGGATCTGATAAATATTTTTTTACATTGTTTTTCGTTTAAGCCTATTTTAACATTTACATGTTTTCTGATATTCATACATGTACGTCCAAAAAAAGCATTGTTCATTAGCTTAAAAAAGTCTTTGTCAAAATCATTAGTTGCTTCCTTTCTTCTGTCATTATTAAAGAGGGTATAGGGTCGTAACCAATAAGACTGTTTGAATTGAATAACTCTGTGAATTTTCTTAATTTGTAAGCCATGTTTCACATAAAATTGTAGATTCAAATAATGCTCAACATAATTTTGTTTTTCATTAAAAGAATTAAGAAGTTTTTTGCACTTATTAGATTTCAAACCTAAATTATTTAGTATATTTTTTTTGATATTCTGAAAGCATTTTATATTCTATGGTTTCATGATTAGGAGCTAATGGAAATGATTTTTGCAAATCATGAATATTACGTGGATAGTTTAAGTCTACTTCAAGAATGAATCCAATATCTGAATGTTTATCATATGACATGATATCAAAACATTCAATTTCTCTTTTTGACAACCATTTAAAATGTGAAACAGGCATTTTGAAACATGCTTGTACTGTTCCATACAAATTATTTACATCAAGTGATATAATAAAAGTTGAAGGCAAGTTTTTATTGTAATTGGATAATAATGCATTGTTTGCTTTAGAGAGTCGTTTAGAAGTAAAACACATTCCACCACGAATACCTGATTCAATCATTGTATACATATCTATATCAGTAAGTAACTCTAATGTAACATCAGTGATCTTTAAGCCTGCGCTCCATGTTAAACTTGGAGCTGTATAAAAATATAATGGGTCTAACTCAAATAATTCATAGACAAAGTTCGAAAATTTTCAAAAACATCAGCTAATAATGTGACATCAGAATTTAAATACAAACGTAAGTAATCTTTAAATGTTAAGCATTTGAACTTGTGAAATATAAATTTAGCCCAATTATAATCTTCATCGGAAATGTCTTCACTACTTAAATCGTTAAAAAAAGCTTGTTTTGTAGGAAGTTTCTTTTCTTTTAAAACAGAAATAGAATCAAAATAGCTGTAGGGAAACACTCCTTTTCTGAGTAAATGTTTCCGAAACTTATAGGAATTGAAAAATGAATTAAATATTGGAAAATCATATTTACTTCTTTTTAAGTTCTCGACTAGGTCGCTAAGTTTTGAAGGAAGAAATAAAAAGCTATCTAAAAATCTTATGTTATCTAATTTAAAAGAAGTGCATTTTTGTGAATTAACAGGAATAATTGTTAAATTTTTGCCTAATTCACAAGACATTTCTTTTAAAATTAAATGTGAGTCCGTATGTTCTGAACCCATGCAAAACCACATTTAAGCAATTACTAAATTTATAATTTAAATTGCATCCTTGACAAGCTTTTCCTAAAATTTCACCAGTGAGATGATCATGGTTAATGACACTTATGGTATCTTTTGAAAAATACTTCCCACATAAATGACATTTTTTCGGGGTTAATAATAAAATTGTTTTCATTCATAGACACATTTTTTTCCATGTATTTTAACACAGCTTTAGAAATATTTTGTAAACAATTTATAAAATTTTGAACACAGTCCATGCCACAGTAAAATTTATGGAAAACTATCTGTTTCTTATTATCAATTAAAACAAGGGAATAAGCTATTGGTTTATGGATTTGCTTTTTTACTGAATAAGAAGTGGTATTGTTTGGTTCTGCTGATGAAACTTTTTGAGTTATACTCTCAAAATCAGCATACACACAAAAAGGTTGAAAAAACATTTTATGAAATGAATTAAATTTTAAATATTTATCATTGTTTGTTGGTAGTCTAATTCTACGAGGTTCATTTTGTAAACATCTTTTCATGTGATTATCTAAAGTAGACTGACGTGCGAAACCAATTAAGCAATTTTTACAATATTTATAAATGCCATGCTTTTCATGCAAAAGCCTATTAAAGTTCTTTATCAAAAAATAATGTTTTTTGTACAACAACAAATTTACTTCTTTGAAAGTATTATGTTTACTTTTATAAATCGGAAATATTTCATGTTCATATCCATAAACATTTATAGAAAGCTTATTTCTTTGTTCAAATTTTGGAATATCGTTTATTTGTACAGGAAATTTTAAAAAACTATAAGACAAGTACTTTAAATATTTCTCATATGTACAATACAAAGACTTATTGAATTTTTGAGGAAATAAGGCTGCTAAAATGGAAAATATGAAACACATATTATTCAAGCACTTAATGTTTAACACACATTTTTTATTTTTGATTTTTTGGGGAGGGTTGCATTTTGACAACCTCCGTTTAAATCTCTATATCTTCCAATATTTAATTCTATAAAATCTATGTTTTTGATTGTCCAACCCGAACCTAACTTTAAAAAGGATTCGATTCTATCTAAAATTTTTGTATATGAAGACTCTAGCTTAGTGTTTATTTCAAATGTAGATAATAGTCTTTCAGCGTTAGAAGTAAAGTAAAAAGATTGATTAATAAAGTCTTCGTTATTTAATTTTTCAAAAGTAACTCTAAGTGATATGATAAAACGAACTCTTGAGTTTTCATTTTCTAAAATATCTTTAATTTCCTTTTTACAATTATTTAATGCTATTAAAGGATCAATAATATTTATCAAATCTTTTCTATAGCAATTAATGTAATTTCTGAATGCCTGTGATTTTAAATAAAACATTTTACAAATAAAGATTAAAAAGATATTTTTAATAAAATTTCATAAACATTATTTTTCAAAAATATTTTTAAGAGATTATTTCATAGAATTTAAACAGAGTACTTGTGATATGTTTCTCCAGAATTTGCAAAGCTTTTTGGACGTTAGAAATTTCAGTTATTGGTATATTTATAAATTTTTTCCTCTCATTTTCCATTCCTTTAGAAAAACAAATGTAAACACGTTTTTCATACTTTTTTATCTCCACAGCAAATCCACTTGATACGTACACCGACTTAGGGGGTATTGTTTGCAGGTTCATAAAATCATCATTGATAATAATATCATACTCCTTTTGATTTTTTCCTTCTGAAAAATATGTTACATGAAAATGTGAGATTCTTAAGATTAAGTAAGGTTTAAGATTATTGTTATACATAAAATATATTGTTTTACTTATAGAAAGTTTTATTCTTAAATGCATTTATTCATGTATTTAGGAAATAGCATATCAACAGATATATTCATTTATTAATATAAATGCTCGTATAAGTAACAAATTCACAATCATATCAATTAGAAACAAGAATACAATAATAGCATATATTTTAAACAAATGAAGACAATGATTATAAATTTTTAATTTTATGAATAAACTGAATGTATTTTGAACTTACCAGCTTTAGAATTCGATTTTTTTTATTTTTCTATCGCCATCATCATAATCATCATCGTCAGAATCATCTGAATGTATGTCACGCTTCTTGCTTGGCTTAGCTGATTTTTCAACTGAAAGGAATAAAATTTGTCATCAATAATTCTTTTTTTGCAAATCATTGTTTAACAGTCTGATGGATAGTGCAAATCAAAATATTTAAGTAAAAATACATTCTAAAAAATAACACTATTTTACACTTAAACACACACCTTTAAACCACGGACGCTTTTCTTTGTGCTTTGTAATCAGAGTTCCCTTTTCAAGATCTGAATCTAATAGAAAATGTTACACAATTAAAACTATTTCAATAGAGTTTTATTATTTTTAAAATTTTGTTTTAAACTAAATTCGTTTGTAATTTATTAGACATGTACCTGTTTCTGACTCTAGTGTTCCATATTTCTTGAGTTTAGTTTTGTTTGAAGTGTCTATTATTTAAAAAACTTTGATTAAAATAACAATAATTAGCAATTAGCGAGAAGAATATAGACTTATTAATAAATAAAATTAAACTCTTACTTTGTTCTTTTTTCAACAACTCGTTTCTCTTTTTCCGAGGAGTTACGTCAAGAACTATACAAATATATTATCATAAGTTTATTTCGGAGAAATTAATTATATTTTTAAAAAAAATTATAAAAGTATCTTACTTGATAGAGACATATTTCTTCTTATATGACTTTGTATTCAAATGATTCTGACGATGATGTAGTATCAAAAAAGCTATGATTAAAAGACAAATACCATTCAATTCTGTAATCAAAGTTTTAAAATAAAGTTTTATGGTTCGTTAGGACATTAAATATAAGATTTTATATTCCAGTGATTCTAACAATGAGACAGCTAAATTTTTACTTAAAGACAAGTAGGAATCATAATGTAATCAAAGTTTTAAAATGAAGTATTTTAGCTCTTTATGACATTAATATAATAAATAATTATTAGATTAATAAAAAAATTGAATTAAAACTTTTTAAAACACCTTACATAATAAAATTTAAGACAATAATATTTTTACATCAAAACAGTATGATTTGGAAATATTAAAAAAGTAATAATAATTATAGTTTTCAATACACTACTATACATTATAAGCTTCTACTTAAACAAGCTTAAGATACATACCTTTGCTTTAGAGTAGTATCGCTTGAAATGTAGTGAAGTGTTTTTATGTCTTGTGGTTATATACTAATAACCTATTACATAAACTATCTTTGAGATCTTTACAAAGTACAAGTATTCTTGACATTCGATCTCTAAGACGGTTGAAGTTTTTAGAACAATATTTAATAGATCATAAGTTCAAGGTGATTATTGAGTGAAATACTTCTTGACAAAAAGTTAACGTTTGATTAAAGTGAAAATAAAATTTGATATCTGTTTTTTAATACAGTTTTGACCTTCACAGCACAACAAATATTTTTGACATTCGATCCATAAAGTGCTTAAAGGTTTTCGAAAACACTTAATAGTTCATAAGTTCAGAATGGTTATTGAGTGAAATAATTCAAAGTGATTATTATTTCATGGGAAAAGATTAAAAGCTGATTTAGCCTTCTAAGTGAAAAGCAATTTGACTGAAGTGTATATTTGTTTTACTGTCTGAGATTTAAATTCAGTTAAATATTGATTTTTATAAATTTTGAAAGAAGATTGTTAATAGAACTCATCTATGCTTAACATTTAAAAATTTAATAAAAATTATTAAATTTATAAATTTTAAAAATTCATATGTGTTGCAATAAAAACCTGACAGTAAGGTGATAGGTTTTATGTGTCTGTATCTTTCAGAGGGTTTAAAATAAAGTAAGATATTTGTTTTAAGAATTATACAGCATTGACCTTCACAGGACAAAAACAAGATAAATATATTATTTTTCTTAACTTTCTTAACATAAACACATGATTCTTATTATTGCTACTCATTAAAATGAAACATTTTCTGATTGGTCACAATATTTCAGACAACATTTAATTCTGACCGAGAGAATCAGTAGTGCTTTGATACTCAAGCAGGCAGACATGGAAGTTTTAAATAGAGCTGATATTTCTCCTTATTTGAAATACTTTGATTTCAGTATGTTTTCGAGTTTACCTAAAAATTGTTTTCATCTTGGAGATGGAATGTTTGTCATGGTGTGTTTAAATGACAAACACATTGATGTCATCTTTTCAGAACATGTAGAAACAGCAGCAAACGAACTTGCAGCCACTGAAAATGAAATAGTTCTTCCGGCATCATCGTTTATAAGTCTTTGTGATTCTATCAACAATCCTGACTTTGTGGATCTACCTGATTTTTACGAAGCTTTTCGATGGTGCAAAACGAGCTCTTTCTAGCTGTGGTGAACACAGATGACCATCAATGCATTTCCATGCAGAAATGTGTTCTCAACTCTGATTTCTCCAGGCAGTTTGTTCCAGGTGTCTGTCTACTCTCTGAATACCAGTGGAGCCGGCTCAAAGACGTAAGTCAAGACATTTCTCATTATGTGATAACGTTCACTCTAAAACATGCTTTACCCCTTGAAATCGAAGAGTATATAGACAATCTTGAACTATCATCATTTGACGAGAACCTCGATAAAATAGAATCTGAAATGATTTTGAGTACATCTTTATGTGAAAACATTGAAAAGTTTTTTAACGAAGGAATCCAGACTGTCTTCAAATGTCATGGTTGCATCCGACAATATTGCAATCAGCTTGGACACGAATGTATTACCAATACTAGACAAGACACTCTGAACAAATACTTTAATTTGAGTGTAACAAAAATGGATTTAAAAAAGCTTGCTGCTACGTTTGTTAACCAACATCTCGGAATGGTTCAGTTTTTAACTATAGAATTTTTTGGAAGCATTAATGTAACTTCTTTGATGAAATGTATTCATGATTTATATTTAAAAAAAGAATATTAAAGCTTTGGAAAAAGTTTTTATTTGTGATTACTCAATGTTGCAAAGAGCAGGTGTTCTAAGATAAGATGTCAATCTGTTTGCTTAATTACATGTTAATTTCATCAATGTTAAAGTATTTAAGATTAAAAAGATAAATATATTCTTTCTAAGTGAACTTTAAGTAAGAATAATCATATAAGTCTTATTAAACACACTCTGCTATTCTATATGTAATCGTTCCAATAATATCAATTTTAAATATTTTTTACTAGATGGCTCCATGTCCTCTCATAGAAACAGTTAATATGTCTTAATGTTCAATTAGAAACCAAGTGATCGTGGCTTAGTAGTTTTAAGACACTGGAAATTACTGAGCTTCGATTACTTTTAGTGATTGTAGGTTCGAATCCTGTCTAATTTATTAAAAAAAAAAAAAAAGATTATTAAAGCTTTTATAAATTTTTTTTTATTTGTGATTACTCAATGTTGCAAAGAGCAGATGTTCTAAGATAAGATATCAATTTGTTTGAATAATTACATGTTAATTGCACCTATGTTAAAGTATTTAAGATTAAAAAAGAGATAAATATATTCTTTTAAATGAACTTTAAGTAAGAATAATCATATAAGTCTTCTTAAACACACTCTGGTATTCTATATGTATCACTCTAAAATATCACTCTAATATCACTTTTAAATATTTTATACTAGATGGCGCCATGTCCTCTCATAAACACAATTAATATGTCTTAATGTTCAACTAGAAACCAAGTGATCATGGTTTAGTAGTTTAAGACACTAAAATTACTGAGGCTCGCTCACTTTGGAGATTGTAGGTTTGAATCCTGTAAAACTGAAAAATCATATTGATACACCTATTTTTGACTGACAAAAAAAATTTCATTTATAAAATAAAGGAGACAATTTTTTTTTTTTTTAACATTTTATTTACATCAGATTTTTACAATAGTTCACTGAAGAGCGGCTTCTTCCAGACGGCACGTTGCATGCAAATTTTTTCACAATAGTTTCCATTCGTCATCACTTGAAAGTAGGCGATTTTAGTCAAGTTCGTATTCGGTCGAAGGTTGAGGGATGTCGTTGCTTCTTTCATACAGGTCCACATGTTATTGAATAATTTACTACATACTGCTGAGATCATGAAGGATTCGCTCAAACAATCTCTCTCTAGTAACAAATAACCGTATTGTGCTTCGTTTGGTGACATGATGGCTGATGTGTGCTTGCAGCAAGGGTTTTTATAACGCTTTAACAATACTTGACACTCCCATATTGTCCAGGATTGGCTAATAGTTTGAAATTTTCCCGAGCAAATTGATGGATTAGACGTTCATTGGCACATGGATTTCCAGTTCGTAGTTGTGTCACAGGTAAGCCTCTTGATTTATGCCATAAAAAGTACAAGCAATAGAGACCACAGCTGGTCGCTCGAAGATGCTGTAACTTGCATGAGTTATATTCAAAACTCAAAGAGTTTTCTGTGATGAATTTTTTCACAGCGTCACTTGGCCGAGTGCCGTAAGAACAGAAAAAACTTGCGTGATTCCGTGCATCAAAAAACACAGCTTGCCAATGTTCTCCTGATTTGGTGGAGGGATGGGTGTTTATGATGAAGCTGTTGTAATGGTTCCGGTTTCGAGGAAGTTGGTCCACTGCCAGTACTCCCCCAAAACCAATTTTCATTCGTCTGTCTGCTCGTACTATACGATCCAGTGCGGCTGTATTCATGATTAATAATCGATGAACACACTTCTTGACTTGTCAATTTCCAGACTGGCCTGCATTTCCAGTATAACAAATCAAGGTAAGTGTCTCAGTTAGCGACTCGTCGAACTTTAAGTGTATCGACAAGTCACCAGTGCGTGTGATATTATCGTGACCTTCGTCGCTTGAATAGTCTTGGGTTAGATTGAAGACATAAAAGCACAAGCCATTTTTATACTCATCATAAGTAATATTAGTGTTCATTTGTCCTAAATCTTTGAACAAGGACAAATAATTGCGAGTGTAGAAATTTTGGGAGTAGGAGGGTGTGAAAGCAGTCGAAGGAATTTGAATTCCGTTTTCAGTGAGCGAAAGGTGATTCAGTTGGTAATGATGGAATTTAAAAGGATTTTTTGTAAAATCTCCGTTGTATGCTGAATTAGAGCATAATGCTAATATTACACGAGTTGGTAGTGCCCCATTAACTGCATTAGAAATGGTATGGCTTTTCAGTGAAGGGGAAATGGTGAACGTTTTTAGCTCAATTCGAGTAAAAGGCATTTGAATCAGTCTCGATTCCAGTGCTTTTTCGTGTGCCACCAGGATGGAACCTGATATTTCACATCTCCGAATGAATAACGATGCATTTTCAATTGTCGCTGATACTGGCCAGCGCTAGCAAGCAAAGCAAAAGCAGATTTTGCCTTTTCCAATTTCACGCGAATGGACACCCCGTTCACCAACAATTTTGGCTGTGTACCCAAATCGATATGGAGAGAGCCGTACAACTCAAAAGTTTTTCCCTTCTTTTGTAACGTTATATCTGTTTATTAAACCTGTATTTTTTCCGGTGGATTCTAGGCTTAGATCTTCATAAAATCCAGAAGTATCTTTTTTGAAAAGAGCAGCGGACAATATTGTCTTTTGAGCCTGCTCAGGATGGAACAGTAAGGCTTGAATTATACTTTTGTAAGCATAATTATTTTTCTGAAGAAATCTGACGATCGTTTAACGATATGTGACATTCGCTAAACATTGTATTCAATAAGTAATTTACTGGTGCACATTTATCTGTTGCTGCAAGCACAGTACCGTCTGCTTTCACAATTTTAGCTTGTATTTTTAAATATAAGTGGATAAGTCATAAGTAAGATTACTCCTAACCCAGGAATGAGAAATTCGATTGTTAGGTTGTCTGAAATCGAGGCCACAGGATGAATCTCCACAAAGGAGGATCGATCAATTGCCATTTGAACTGGAGCCTGGTCGAACAGACTCAGTTCTGATTTGGTGCAATAACACTTCTCCATGGTCAAGAAAAAAACGTCTTCACGCTTTCGCTTGCGAGGTTTATTCTGGTTCTTTTTCTTGCGCTTCTTACTTTTATTCAACCTGCCGCCTCTTATTTTTTTAAACGATGTCCTCTTTTATGGATGAGGCGGATTCCTGGAATCTCTCTCGTGCAGCTTGTTTGAAAGGTTTTCCTTCAGATACGTCTTGAAGTACATCTTGGCCAGTGGTGAGTAATTTTCTACCTAAATACTGTCCCGTTGTTTTTAAAAGTGGTATAGCGAAACGGCGAAGGGCGCTGAAGAAGCCATATCCTCTTTGAATTGGATACTCTGAAGCAAAGTATCCTCCACGCTGGTAATGTTCAATACAACGTTTCGTGTCCAGTGTCTTCATTTTGACAAATGTTAGTGTTTTCTAAAGACATCTTATTTTATAGTTTTTCGTTTTTCTAAAATTTAACACAAGTGAGGTTTTTCCCGCTTATAAACTGTATAGGCGTACCACGACTTGTACGAAGTTCAATTTTAATTGTATCAATGTGTTGTTTTTTCACTTTGAAATAGAGTGGTACTGAAAAGTACTTTACAATTTGATCTGATTTTTCATTGGCTATAGGTACAATTTTTAATATAGGTGCCAAGGTATGACCTAATAACGAAGATTCAATGATGTCACTGTACACATAAACTTCTGTTATACCTGCTGATAATTCAAGTATGTAATCTGAAATGTAATTTCCAGTTGTAAATGTAGAGTTTACAAATCCTATCATTTCTTTTAATTTTTCACCAAACGTTATTGTCATTTTATCTGGTACAATCAATTCTACCTTAGCATTAGGGAGTTCTTTTAATTTTACTTTTATAATGTTCTTGAAAAAATCTTCAGAGCTTCTGTACATTCCTGGTAAAATCTTGCACCACCTCTCTCTGTGTTATAGTATGCGTCTTCTGAAAAACCACATGTGTTTATGACATGAAATTTTTCACCACTCAGATTACGCACCAGTGTGAGAGGGAAAGTCATTTCTTTCTCAATCAAATCGAATTAGTCTGAATGTTTAACGCTTCCATCAGTTTAGGACATAGTGCTTTATCCATCAACACGTGAACGTTGTTTTTCAAGTGTATAGTGACGGATTTTTCTTCAAGATCTGCTTCAAATGTGACACGGTTTTCTCCAGCTGTCTCTTGTATTAATTTGTTGATGTTGTCGAGTACTTTGATGTTTTCTGGATTTTTAATACAATTTCATAGCGACTTTTTACAATTGGCTTTGGAAGCCCATAGCTTAATAATTTGATTTTCAAAGTTTTCTGATGGTATCTGATAGTTGCTGGTGACGTAAATAACTTTAGGTTTATCAGGAGTTCCACGTAATACCTATCTGTGCGATCTATGGCTTTTAATAGTTGCTTACTTTCGATTGGTATCTCTAGCCCCCATGGAGGGAAAAGTTTAAGAATAAGTGTTTTTTTCATCTTTGACCCTTGACAGTAAGGGTGGACTAGAGTTGTATACTTTTTTAAACGCTGCTGTTATTCCGCTTTCTAAATCTGTCGTCCCACTGACATGTAAATGCAGCTCTGGAAGAAGCGTGGATTCATTGATGCTAATTTCCTCGTTGATGAAGTATTCATCATTATAACCTGATTGAATAGTGAAAAACCGTCCTGGCATTGAAAATTCAGACAGCGCTACTTCATACATTCCATACAATGAAATTGGCTGTGCAAGTTTTGTTCTGAAACAGTCTGGTGTGTTTTGGGTAAACAAATCCATACTCGCGTTGGACGGTAAAAAAACGTTAAAGTTATCTACTGGATCCATCCTGGTCGTATCCAACTGTTGAAAGAATTGTCAAAACCTACCCACTTTACTAACAAGCGTCGTGAAGGACCTACTCCTGTGGTCTTCAGAATTTTTTCAATTGCCCAAAATTCAGGCTGTGCTATTTTTTGTAATTCTTGTGTGTAAAACCTCCCATCGATTTCTCTTCCCCGCAAATCTGAGATAGTATAAGTTTGTGGTGTCGTGGGATATCGAGTAGTTATTTTAAACACTTCCTCTGTCCATCTAGCCAAATATCCCTTTCTAAAAAGTCTCTGAGCTTTTGGAAATGCGGACGAGATCCCCAACTTTAAATCGGAAATTGGAGATCTGCGTCTGGTTGTACAATCTTTTATAGAGCTCGGGTTCGTCCTTTATGGTAATGTCTCCTGGTTTCATACCTGAGCACTGTGCTGTGTCTTGTTTTACGAATCCACTAAATCTGCAAGCACATTTTATGTAACGGTGACTGTTGGTTTTCGTAAAGTACCGATGCATGCGTTCCCTCAGAGTTCGATGAGCTCTCTCTAAAATAGCAACTTTCTGACCACTCTTTGTTGAGTAATGATGAATGTTATATTTTTTTTAACAAGCTTTTCATCTTTTGTATTGAAAAATTCTGTTCCGTCGTCGGTTTGTATCATTTTAGGCTTGACGTTCTTCAACACTGTTTTTAAAGCATTCAACAATTGCATCTGCTGTCTTATTTTTCACTGGAATTGCTCTCAAGAAGCGTGACATTACATCTATAATTGTCAAAATATATCGATTTCCCCCATTGACCTTGGCATATTTTTGCATATCACTAAGTCCATCTGCCAGAGCTCGTTTACGCCATAGGCTAATGTTTTACGCCGTTTATACTTATAGCGCACGGGGAAATGGAGCGTGTATGCATCTTGTCGTGAGAGCCATTTTTGTGCTGTTGCTTTATCCAAACTTTCGCTTCCTTTGCTAGATTTCGGACTCCACCAAAGAACCCGGACTCTTCGGATCGAAATACACCTCTTTCATTCGAATTGCTGCCATCTTATCTTCTTGCGCAGAAGAGAAGGGTGATAGGGAGTCGAAGCTTGTTCAGGGGATGGAGGAGTTTGTGCAAGAGGATCTAGAGTGGATAGTTTCCAGTCGTTCCTCGTGTATATTTTATTTCCTATCCACTGTAGTGGTATATTCGCTTCAAACAGCCCCCTAAGAAAACTTTCAAAACCTCTAGGAGGAGGTTCTGGTTTCTCATGTCGCGCATTACATAAACAAACAAATCAATGGCGTTGCTTCGAAGTTCAGGTTTTCCATTGACCTCTAACTCATTTCGCTCATTGAATTGGTATCCAGTATTTTTCAATTTCTCTAAAATGGGTACAATATATTTCTTTTGGTCTTTGGAACAGAATGGCTCACATATTTTGCTACTATCGGAGCAAATATATCTTGGTTGTCAAATGAACTCTCTTGGATCTCGTTCTGGGGGAGTTGTGATTGAATAACTCACTTGGGAATTCAAGAGTTTTAGTGGGTGCGGCAGCATACTCTTCTGATACTTTGGTATAAGTTGAGAGAGTAATTTTCCTCGCAAATCATCTGGCATTTCGTTTTGGTGCAACACTTGAATAATTTTGTCTTCTAACCGAATCTCTGGTTTATTTATTTGATAATATTCCGAAACCAGATCCGGAGAGACGGTGCCATTTTTCTAGACATTGCCTGTTAGTAATTTTAAGACAGATGGAATAATCATTGACAAAAATCCGCCTGTTTTGTTGCTTTAAGTTTTTTTCTCTTTGACGACAGTCCTATTTTTTTATCAGCCAACTTTCGAATCACTTTCTTATAGGGTGCAAGTTTTTGTACTTTTACCCCTGGAATATTGCCCTGCAATAAATTTTTACAAATTTCGCATATAGATTTTAACTGGTCTGAAACTGGTTGATTTTCAAAATTGCTTTTCGTTGTTTGTGGCGAAGCATTCGAAAGTATATGCAATAAATGCACGTGTTTACTTTATCCGCTTCATGTTTCTAGCGGGACGAAGACCCAATTGATACGATTTTCATCTGGAAAGATGGAGGGTCTCAACCTCTGTTTTGTCACACGTTAGTGGGTGGACGTCTACGAATAAATAACTATACGGTTCACGTGTCGCCTTTTTATATGCGTCCATGAAATATTTTTCCTTTATGAGGAAACGCTTGACGCGCGAAACAGGACATTTGAGAAGAGTCTCGGTTGTTACGAAACAAACAAGATAGTGTGTATTCAGACTGATGTCGCGGGATAACCTTCACTTTCGGGAAAAGATTTTGGGTGATAAGTATTACACTGAAATTTTTATGATGAGACGTGACTCTAAACATTAGTTCCACTTCTTCGTTTAACTTTGATTGTAAATCGTCTAACACTACCAAATCAAACTTTTCTTCTTCAGATGGTAATCCACACACAAATTTTTATTTCCGTTTCCGATGCCATCCAGTTCTGATAGACAGAGAAACACCAACATACTTTTTTGAGAGGACGTTCGTAGACATCCCTTTTTGCAAGTTTTCTCACTAGTTCTGTTTTCCCACTAAACGAAGGTCCTACAATTAACATTGATGATGGGAATTTTAATTTTAACATTGTTGACAGAGTTTCATAAATTCATTCTTAAACAACTGAATACCATGTAGTTCTGGTTTCAAATCATTCGTACCGTTGTAATAAAACTTTCTTATGTCAAAAATTAGTCTCTTCTCTTTCAAACATTTATGAAAATACACTCGTCGGCCTATATTTTTAGAGACCGAACAATTACTCTTGTCTAAATCCACGTATTCTCCACTTGGGACCAACAACACTATTAATTCCGCAACGCACACGATCACGAGAATCGCTATGACAATTGGTTTTTTCTCTTTTCCATTTTGACATTCTCATCCTTTTTCTACACCTATATATACCCGAAAATCTAGTGAGAAGTGAGAAGTTTCCAGGACAACGTTACTTTTATAGTCCAAATAGCAAC